>CM021100.1:954655533-954903123 GCA_007115665.2 Sequoiadendron giganteum
TGATCTGAGAGAATGGACTCCTCTCTATCAAGACCATGTTCCTCCTATTGTTTCAAAATTTGTTCAAGTTTATGAACCTGCTGTTCCAGTTCAGCATGAATGTCAACCTCCTCTAAGAGAGCTAGCTCCTTGTCATCAATCCTTGAAAAAAATTGTTCAATTATTTTCATGCACACCTCTGCATAAATCTCAACATTAGCTTCTTCTTCAATTAAAATGTGCTCGAAAAACTCAAAAATATCACCTTGGGGAATAGTATCAGGTTCAATTTCATGCTCCTCATCATGGCCCAAGGCTCTATTCTCTTGTTGATCATCATTAATAACAAATCATTAACTAGTTTGATGTCTTCCTATTGTCTTGGAACAACTATCTCACTATCTTGGAGAGCTTCTCTTTGTGTTAACCAATACTACTCCAGAGCCATTTGCAATAGATTTGGAGTTCCAGTCTCCTCCATGGTGAGTGAGCTTGAGTTAGTTTGATCAAGGGTCCTCTCTTCTTTATCTACAACTCTCTACTTTTCAAGACCACCTTCAAATTTCCTTTTCTGAACCTCATGTAGATTGCAATGATACTTTAGGTAAGCCTGACTACTTTGCACCCCAGTCGAAAAAAGCCTCATGTACCTCTCCTTAGCAGATATCTCATGTTGAAGACCTTCTTCAAACTGCATCCTCTGCATCCTCAACTCTTGATCATAAGAATAGGCCCATTCAACCATTTCTTGCTATAGATTAATAATCATTTTCTGCTTCTTGATATCCACCAACATCTTAGATAGGCATGCAAGCACCTTAATAATATCATTAATCTTCATGCTCTGAAGACCTTGAATCAAATCACACAATGCATGGTCAACCTGTTGGATCAAATCCAATACATTTTGGTAAGGGTGCTCCTAGGGCTGATTATGTGGATAATCATCTATAAGCTAATTTGAAGGCTCAACTAGGCTAGGTGGGTGGTATTCATAATGGGTATGCTGGTTTTCTTGAAAAAAAAAAAGGATTTGAACTAGTACCAGCTGCATGCTCAGCTTGAAAAGGATGATAAGGATGTGAATAAGCAAAATTCTCATGATATGGAGGGTAATAGTAAGCATTTAAAAAAAATGACATCTTTTTATTATTCAAAGAGTTGGAACCTCATAAATAACAAATTATTTTTAGACATACCAACACTTGTATCTGTGAGACTAGAAGATTTGAGCTCAGAGGTCCCAGGTGTTGTTCAAACTTCCTCCAAAGGCTGATAACATTGAGAAAAAACACCAGTTTCCCACTAAACCAGAGTCTTAGAGTCACCAGGTGTGTATTTGAAATTCCTCAAAAGGCAGAGTTTAACTGTTGTACACACCAAACAACAACAAAAATTCAGAAAACTTGAACCGAAACAAGTTCTAGTCCCACCGGGCGTGCCTGAATTGTTAACCACTAAAATTGCACCCTATTGAACCTGATGTTCAACACCTCAGTGTAACATGGGAAGACCTCTAAAGATGTGGGATACTTATATGCTGAGGTCAACCTCCAAAGAATCCTAAATTCTTATTGGTATCACCTATTCTATTGATTGTGAAGTAAAAGGGTAAGAAAGAGTATTAAAACTGAAAAACTACCCCTAAGGTGATGCACCTAAATGAACGAGACTATGAAAACCAAGTTGTAAATACTTACTTTCAATGAAAAAAGACAAACTAAACATCCTATTGTTGTATGTTCTTGCAGAAATACTTCACATAAAGGTTTTGAAGCTTCAAAAATTCAAGGAGGGAGGTATCTCCACTGCTAAAAGTTATTTTTTGTGCATTCTATGACACAATCTGGAAGCTGCAATAACACACTTTTGCATAAAGGCATCAAAGTCATGAGACAAAGCTAAGAGGAAATTAGTACACTCTCATTGATAACTTGATCAATCATGCAAAGACACACAATAATGCAATAATAAAGAGGGCAAAAATTTCATAACCATTGCACTCAAGGCTTTCATTGATATTCATATCCAAAATGAGTTACAAATTATCGTATTTTCTCCAAAGGACTCCAAAGTCATAGAGGAGAAAAATAAAAACTAAGAACTAACTCATAATGAGTTACAAATGAGAATATATCATTATTTCCAAGTAGCTCAACCCAAAAAGGACCTAGAAACAGTTGGGGTCAGATGGCTTCAAAAAGCCAAAAATATAGCAACAAAATCTCCAACAAGTGATCTCCAAAGAGTGGAAAAGGTCAAATTTGAAAAATCCCAACATAATGACTCATGAAACCACCCCTAAAAATCTCTCAACTTCTCCAAAAAGCAAATAAATGTCTCCTAGTCATTTTCCACGTGTTTTCCAATTTCTATCAAATACCCTAAATATTGGCATGTCTTATCTTCAAATAAACCCCTTGACCATATCTTTTCTTGTAACCTTAGCATCTTACCTTGCATGATAAATAAAATTTAAATAAAGTGATTTTTAAGCACATCACTTTAATCAATGTTTTACATTTGATGAAAAAGCTTAAAATCTAAGCAAAAATTAAACACTTAATTCGACCATGAGAGTCAATGCAAAAATAAGTCATAGGGACTTAACACTTGCAACATAAGGTGATTTATTGTGTTTGAAAAAATCCTAAGGCACCAAAAGACCATGATATACATAATTGCATTTCATATTTCTAAAACAAGAGTGAAAAAATACTTTATGTGGTTGACATATGCTATGGTTTCCAAACCCTAAAGAAAAAAACCATGCCACACTTCATTTGAAAATTATCCTCTATTGGGTGCCACCATCGTCTCACCTGCATCCTGAGGAATTCAAAGGTTTTCTTTGAAGCTATCAGAATGAGATGATTCATGGTAGAATTTAGAGAAAAAAGTGACCCTCCCATCATTTTCTATGCATCAAAAGGTATACATAAACACGGGTGAGCATAAAATTCTGCATTCCTTCCTTTTACTTTCTGTAGAAAATATTTGTGAAGCTCTGTGATTCTTTTATGCATTTTCTCTGTTTCAATCCTTCATTTTTCCATGGCTGCTCTAGGTTTTCTCCATTCATTTAGTGAACATTGTTTGCAATTTGAAATCTTTCCCTTCAGGCTTAGTCCTATGAAGAAAATGGTTTTCTAAATGATTTGATGCCATTGCACAGTGCAAGTATCATTCAAAGGCTCTAAGCATCTTCTCTATTTATGTTGCTCATTTTGATGAAATGAATGATTGATTGGCGTTGGTTTACACAAATTGGCTTTGAAACTCCAAGCTTGGTCTTAGTTTGAAATCATAAATAATCATTATTTTATTGACACTTCATTGCTATAATCCTCTGGGATATGATATAACTTTAAGTTTGCCTCAAGAATTTTATGAGAGTATCAAAGAATTTGTTCTCCTTGTTGCTTAATCACTACTCCTAACTTGCACTGGATAGTGTCTTTGCTCCTTTCCACTCCTTTGGCCGTGACCACACAAATAGAATACAGTCTACAATGACCTCTACTGAATCTGTCCCTTCAAAGGGTTCAACCAGATGTTGAATGTACTATCTAGTTTTTGGCTTAAACTTGAGCATGATGTAGTTTAGGATGTATCTTTCCATATCATGACTGGCTATCATAATAGAAATAACAACACTGTTCATTTTCATCTATTCTTGTCTCCTTATCCTCTTTTGAATGTTTGTGTTCTTATGATCAAGCAGATAGTTCACTATTTTCCCAACACTACAAGTCTTCAATACAACAATAATAATAGGCAGTTTGACAAGAGCATGTATCAGTGATGTTAGAAAATCTTTAATAGATTTGTCATTCTCTTTTGGGCTGCCAATGTCTCCAATTTCAAATTAGTATGCAAGCTGAGTTCTAGGATAGAAAAACATGGGTTGATCTGCAACTTGAATTTTTCCACAAAGATTCACTCTCATCTGCATAGTGACTGTTAAATTTACTTATGAATGAATTTCCATTTGAGTATCCTCTCCTTCTTGGTGTAGGCATTTATAACCCATGCACAGTTTCACAAGACTTAAAGTCTTTTGTTATTGTTACCTTAAAGATATCTATAGTTTTGATCAGTGAATACAATAAATTCACTGCTATGAATGATAAATTTAGCCCTGATTGCATCACAATATTATGGAAGACCTAACAAGCTATCATGTCAAAACATTGAATGTCATCACGCTGGGCTCTACCCTTGTGGGAGCCACATTTACCCCACATGCTTAAATTTAGACAAAAAAACAACAATACTTTTCCTCAATCTGCACATGAAGCAAACAAGTTAGAAATAAAATTTGCACATGACTGATGTACTTGATGGTCCTAATGATTTCTTTGACATTTACAGTTTTAAGCTTGTTTAATGTACTTGAGGGTCAGTTTATACATTCATGGGTTCATGTACATGTAGTGTGAGAGACCTTAATTTCTTAGAGAACTACTCTACCATTATTGTAATTGTCAAATACAAGGAGTAGGAGGAGGGAGCTTCAAAGGACACAAGACAGCTCTAGGCAAGAGATAATGCAGGACAACAGACATCAAACCAGTCATCAGGCAATGACTGACCTCTTCCCCTATATGTGCATTCCATTTTCTTTGTCCATAAAATGTATAAACTGTTCTTCATTCTCTTTGAACAAGTTAAGTCTCATGGCTTATGTGAGACAAAAATGTACCTTTGTATCAATGAAGATCACTTCTTCAGAAAGATTCGTGCAAATATTTTCCATATTGTATGCATTTGTATAAATACAATGATCTATTACTATAGTCTTGTAATCTTCTTGATTTTTCTGTTTATATAATTGAATGCAATATAGGGAAGATAAATTTAAAATGTACCTCTCTTTGAGTTTGTGAACTGTTTAGCTCAAAGAACTTGAACAAGTAACAAAAAATTGTAATAGTAGTACAGGAGGAATTTGTTTGTGTGGGGGCCCGTGATGCTGGCTTCCCTATACCATTATTTACATGAATTTGTGTATTGCGATGGGAGAGCCCTTGGTGCAAGTGTGACCCTTCTTCATATTTGGGCATGGGAGCACATTGCAATACTTCGAACGGTTTTACAAATGGTGGAAATGGAGCTAGATGATCCCATTGTATGGAGATACCGTGGTGCCATCACACTTAGGCACGCATGACAGTTTGGGCTCCCGTATTGGCGATGAGTGATTGATGATATGACTATGTTCCAATGGTAGCCATGGCTTTAGATACTTCCATGGTTTGATGATGTACAATAGATTTACTTCACCTGATAGACCTGATATATAAAGGTTCAAGAGCATACCATGGTAGATATGTACCTTCTTGATAGAGAGGATATATTTTCTAGATCAGCTAGAGAGGTTCCGACATTGGGATTGACGATTTTCACACCAAAGTCCATTGATAGTTTTCACCTGTTGGTTACCCAACCTTGGGCATATAATCAGGGACATGTAGATGCTCAGACGATGACTACATATGATGCATGGTTTGTGCCACAATGATGAATTATAGATCCATATGTTCTCCTCTTGGAGGGAGGCCACGAGGCAGAGGTTTCAAGGAAAAAGGACAGGGAGGCCAAGATGGCCTTGATGGATAGGTTCTGTGGGCTCCTCCTATCAAACAAAAGCCTCCTCACTAGCCTCCAATAGTGCAGCAGTAGCCAGTGCCACCATTACCACTAGATGCAAGAGATGCATAGATACAACAATTGTAGCAACAGGTGCAAGCTTTGATAGGTGAGAGGGACCAAGATCGCCAATAGATTTTGGTTGTGATTGTTGAGCGAGACTAGGCTCGACAATAGGTGGTCACAATTACAACCGAGAGGTATGTGAATATTTAGAGAGCATAGGTTGTTATTGGGGAGAGAGACTAGGAGGTTGCGAGATGACATCAGATAGAGGCTATGGTAGTAGCCACACATGGTTAGACTGTTTCGACCAGATTGTACCAAGAGGTTGTTACGAAGGCTGTGTATTACATGAAGCACTATCACATAGATCTTCTGGAGGCCTTTCCACAACCTGATTTTTTATAGCATAGTGATGGGCATTGTCATGTTGATGATCAACCTGAGCAGAAGGCTAGAGAGTGTAGCAACCATCATGACTAGCATTTTTGATGTATAGAATTTTAAAAAATTTTCCCCATTCTTTATACTGATATACATTTATGGGCTCCTTTTTGATAGCCTCGTGGATATTGTACTGATTATCAATATACATACATTGATCTAGACTTTGTATCATCACACATTTTTTGATATATATGATATGGATATGAATGATTCATGCTATGATGTGTTGATTTTATTTCATGTATGGATGAATATGATATGGATGCTTATACATGATCATGTATGGATGCATTTACTTTTATGCCTATATGATATGCGATGATATGATATGGATGGATGTAATATTGTATTGTTTTTCATTAGCTTTTCATGATATGATATGGATGTATGTTTAAGATATGCAGATGTTATGGATGCAAATGATATGGATGCATTTATTTTTGTATATTTTCTATACATGTTATGATGATGAATGCATATAGATGGATGAATACAAATGCTTATGATATGTAACAATTTAAGATTCTTAGAATAAAAAATCTATATTATTCATCACAACTTAAATGATAATGCAGAATGTGTGATGTGATATGCAAATGATTATGCTGATGGATGTTTTATGCTTATGATATGATTATAAAATACATGCATGCTGATGGTTTTTGGATGCAAGGTGCATGCATTGATGATGTTTTTGAGTGTCATGATACCAAGTTAGTGCAAAGGGAAGATAGAAGAATAAATAACGAATAATCATTGCTAATGGTGATTACTTCAAAAGATCCAACAAGTCCATGATTCATTGAGACTTTATTAGAGATGGTGATGAGACAATGCAAAAGAATGCAGGATGGGTGCTCACATTTTGAGATTGGGATTTTACATCATTCCTTATTGTTTGATATAACACATAGACATGATGCATCAAATTGATAACTAGGATGACGTTGTATCTAGTGTAATGGAATTTGACTCGATAAGAAAATAGGATAGTTCTTGTTCACACCTTGACATACAAATTTTTTATTGGAATGAAAGTTAGAATTTTAGAACATATTGGACCAAATCATACACAATAATAAACAACATAATCCAAAAGACCTTCCTACACACAATTAAGAAAGTATGCGCTATGATTATTTTACAAGAGTATCCACAAACAAAACAAATGAAAGAAAATTATCGATGCCCCATTCCTTTCTCTCAAAATTTTTTTAGATAGACATCATCAAGAGGTCCTTGGAATGGGTCATTAAGATAAATCATAAGAAAAATATCAAAGACAAACAGTTAGTGTTATCTATAGCTTGTACCTATTTTAAGTTTTTCTTAGGTGATATCTGATGCTGATGCCCATTGCAAGAAGGATACATCCTAGGATATGTTGATCAGAGGGTTGTTTGATGTTAGGATGATGATGCTAAAATGAGCCGTTACTACAAAAATCACTAACACATTTACCAATGATTTTAAACTTTAGATTTTGACTTTTGAGTTTGCACTTTACAACTTGCAATGTTTGTTTTCTAATTGTTTTTCCAAAGGGTGAAGGTGATGATCAACTTATTATGGGTGAAATTTTATTACAGGTGAAAGAGAGATGTGATGGATGAAATTTTGGATTTTCTGGAATATTTGAATGTTTTTGGTATTTTAAAATGTTTAGGTTTTTGCAAATTTTTGAAGCTACTTAGGGTTTTTTTGAATATTTGAGATTTTTTAGGTCTTTTGAACGTTTTCTATTTTTTTTGTGTTTTCCATTTTTCGAATGTTTTTGGGTTTTTTGAATATTTGGATGTTTTGGGGTTTTCTAAAATATTTTGATGTTCTGGGATTTTCTAAATTCTTGAGTTTTGACCAAGAACCTAACCTAAAGACATATCCTAGGGGCCTCAGGGGCTGATCAAAGATTAGCCTTACCTATGTTATACACATAGAGACCACGTAGTTTGATTGATTCAACCCAATTACAGGAAAAAAGATATGAATAGACAAGTGACGATAGCTAATTACAACAAATCGCTAAAGGACTGACCTAGGGTGCCTCGGGGATACATCAATGATGGCCTTGCCTACATTCAAGCTCAAAGACAAAGTTGTTCGAGACAAGACATTTCTTTTTTGGATTTTTGATGTTTTGAAATTTTTAGGGATTCTGATGTTTTCTGGATGTTTTGGATTTTCACTTTCAATTTTTTTGATTTTTTTTTGATTTTCGCTGTACAAGATTTTGCAAATGTTTTTGGATTTTTTGGATAAGATTTTATGAATGTTTTTGGTTTTTTCTGATAAGATGTCCCATGACCTCAAGATATACAAGAACCCAATCGTGATGCATTATGAAATGCCCACACTGTGATATGTTAGCCTACTTCGATAAAGGAAGGAAAAACTGACCTTTGGAATATGCCAAGTAGTGCTAAAGAGTTCATGATACCTTACAGTGATAAGCCATGATAAGGATGTGGATGGGGGATGAATGGTGATGCAAATGATGATAGGTCAAAAAGAGCCAAATAATAGATGGAGATACCTTATTTACCTAACATGCATGTTTTCCAGGTTTTCACCAAGGTACTTGCCCAAAGTGCCACTGAAGTGGTTTTCACTAGAGCACAATTTTTTTCTTTACCTTTTTCAATCCTTTTTCTCATTTTTTTGGATTTTGATCATTTTTTGATTTTTTTGTATTCTTTGATTTATACGCTTCATGTTTAGGCTTAATTTTTTTTTTGATGCAAGTTGTTGATTGGCTTGCAAGGGTTCACCTTCAGGGGTTGATAGTTGGTATGCTCCTGATTCGTAGCTTGCTATGACAACAAAGGTATCCGACTAGTTAGGCTCAAACTATCCTTAGTTGTCTTGATCTGGAAGGCTCTTTTGATTTTTATTTAAGAAAAAATCCTCTAACTGGAATGAATGACATTTGATTCTCTTGTTATAGCTCCATTTTAGTTGGTTTTGATACACTTGCAAATGATTAAGGGTGTGAAGACGTTAATTCAAAAATTCTAGCTCATTCAATCGAGACACTCTATACTCTTGCTCAGTTATTAGATTCTTTAGTGATACTCATAATGATGGGAGCTCAACCTCAATAGGAAAGATGGCTTCTGATCCATAGACCAGGGAAAAAGGGGTTGCTCCTGTTGGTGTGCAAATATTGGTTTGATAAAGCCCAAAGAGCGGGATTTACCTGCAGATGCCAATCACAACCAGCTTCGTTAACTATTTTCTTTAGGATTTTCAAGATAGTTTTGTTCATTGCTTCTACTTGGACATTGCCTTGGGGATAGTATGGTGTAGATTATTAGTGTTGGATATTGAATCTTTGGAACAACTACTTCACATCCTAATTTTTGAATGGGGTTCCATTTTTTGTGATGAGGGTTTGTGGTATACCATAATGAAAAACTAGGTGATTCAGGATAAACATGGCTATTTGCTTCCCCATTATGTAGGTCATAGGAATAGCTTCAACCCACTTAGTAAAGGTCTCAATGACGGTTATGATAAACTTATGGTCATTGGATGAGGTTGGAGTGATTTTTCCTATGAGGTCAAGTCCCCACTACGAAAAATGCCATGATGTGATCATTGGTTGCAATTCTTGAGCTAGAGCATGAATTTGATCCCCATGCTATTGACATTAGATGCGTTTCCACACATACTGATGAGCTTCTTTTTCATGATTGGCCAATAGTAACCCATCCTCAACAATTTCTTAGCTAATGTCATACCACTAGAATGGGACCCACATATGCCATCGTGAAATTTTGTTAAATTAATTAAGGCTTCCTCTTGGTTAAGAAATCATAGTAATATCCCTTTGACGCTTTGACGGTAAAGGGTATCACCTAGGATCATGAATCAGGATGCCTTTTTTATAAAGGTCTTTTTAAGGTTTAGGGTGATATCAATGGAAGGGTTCCTCTATTAAGGTAAGTAAAGATGTCATGGTACCAAGGGGATCTAGGAACAACAATGAAACACACGAATTTAGATTCATGGATTTTTAAAGTTGGTATGAGAAGTTGTTCTACCAAGAATTCACATTGAAGAATGTTGTTCGACATGTCCAATAGTGATCCAATTGTTGCCATGGGGTCTGTTGCTCTATTATTCATGCGAGGAATCTTCTTAAAAGTTATGTCTATAAAAAGATCTTTGAGATTCTCCACCATCTTCTTGTAAGGAGTGAGATTTTCATCTATAGTTTGATAGTCATCATTGACTTGGTTGATAATCACTTGTGAGTCTCCATAGACTTTCATCTCTTGTATCTACCACTGAATTGTTATCTTGAGACCTATGACCAAGGCTTCATACTGAACAATGTTATTAGTACATGGGAATGATATCCTGTAAGACTTTGGGATGCAATCACCTTGGGGGGTGATGAAAATAATGTAGCCTTCTGATCCATGCTGGGTGAATGATCCATCAAAGTGCATCTTCCACTGAGCTATTAGATTAATAAGGAACATTGATTCATCAGGGAACTCAGATATTAAAGGGTTCTCATCATAGATAGGTGCTTCTACTAGCTAGTATACGATCACTTGTCGTTTGATTGCCTTGTGCTATACATACTCTATGTCAAACTATGTAAAGATCATTACCCATTTAGCCATTCGTCCTATGAGGGTTGCTTTGGATAGCAAATATTTTAATGGATCAATGTTTGCGATGAGCTTGATTTTGTGTGACAACATGTAATGCTTGAATTTTTGTGAAGAAAAAAATACCGCTAGGAATGCTTTCTCAATGGGTGAATAGTTCATTTCATATCCTACCAAGGTTTTGTTGATGTATTATATGGCTCTTTCCTTTTCATTTTCATCATGTTGTGCTAAAATAGCTCCTAATGCTGCTTGTGTGGCTAAGATGTATAGGATTAGTGGCTTGTTTGGTATTGGTGGCATGAGCACTAGAGGTGTTAGTAGATAATCCTTGATCTACTGGAAAGCTTTATCACATTTTTCATCCCATTTTTAGGTTATACCTTTATGGAGAAGATGTGGAACGGGGTGAGTCTTATCCGATAACTGAGCTATGAACCTTCTGATGGACTGTATCCTTCATTATAATCCTCTCATCTATTTCAATGTCTATAGAGATTCCATGTCTAAGATAGATTTTACCTTTGCTAGATCAATTTATATCCCTCTTTGTGAAACGATGAAACCAAGAAGTTTCCCTGATGTGACCCCGAACACACACTTTTTTAGATTCATTCTACTTCATATTCTTGAAGTCTATCAAAGATAGGTCTTAATACTTGTATGTGCTCACTCCTCTTTTTTGATTTTTCCAAAATATCGTCCACATAATATTCAACTAGTTTTTGGATCATGTTGTGAAAGATGAGGGTCATTTCTCTTTGATGGGTAGCACCTACATTATTCAACCCAAATGGCATCACATTGCAACAGTAGGTTCCCCATGGAAAAGTAAACAAAGTTTTATGTTGATCTTCTTTGGTGATTATGATTTTATTGTAGCCTGAAAAGCCATCCATGAGCGACAACATTTCATGCCCAGCTGTTAAATCCACAATGAGATCAATGTTGGGAAGAGGGAAATCATCCTTCGGGCATGCCTTGTTTAGATCCCTGAAATCAATGCATATTTTGATTCCCCTAGTGGGTTTTGAGACTGGTACCAGGTTTGAAACCCACTCAAGATAATCTATCAGTCGGATGAATCCAACACCAATAAGCTTTTGTAGTTCTAATTTTACCGAGAGTGCTATCTGAGGCTGCATCTTCCTTAATTTTTGCTTGATTGGTTTGGCTTTAGGATAGACTGCTAGGTGATGTACAAGCACTTTTGGATCAAGGCCTAGAATATCTGTGTATAACCATGCAAATTTAGCTCTTCTCTCCTTAAGTAGTACTACTATTTTTTCTGGATTCTTTGCACTAAGGGGGAGATTGAAACCCTCATCCTTGGGTGCCTCAGGGAGGTTTTCACCATTAGATGTGTCCTTTTTTTAATTATTTTAGGACTACATATTTACATTAGGTGGTTTTCACTCAAGGATCTAAAAGTTAATTGCATTTCATTTATTTTGTGACTGAAGGATTTAATAGTCTCCCCATAGTATGCCCTTGTATCAAGCTCTATGTTAAAGCCTACTTTGTGATCTGGCTATGATAAGTTGTCTCAAAGTCCCATGAATTATGAGATTGCTTCATCGTTTTTGAATAAATCTAGAACTAGTGGTCCTTGTTGGTCCATATCAATGAGTTGCAGGTATACTCGACATATTTCGGTTGGTTGGTTGTTTGAGACAAAGGATGTTATGGATATCATGAAGAGGGTATTGTTCTCCAATAGGTCATTGACATCGAGGGGAAAGTCATCTAAGTAAGTTTCACTCAATTTAGGTGACCAAGAGGAAGCCTCAACTTGTTTAGTAGCAATACCTTTTCCAATAAGAGTGACCTTGATATTAGTACAACCTAAGCCAAGATTTTTTAGTCATTTCTTAGGAATGATGGGTTCTAGTAAACCATTGTCATTCTATCCTAGCTTCTCATTCTCGTTATACCCCATGCCCTGCATTAGCTATAGACATTTTTTATTATCTTCCATGGGAAGAAAAATAAAAAGTCATTCATCTTGATAGAGAGGTTTAGAGATATCCTTCTCATAGATGTCTTCTTGATTCAAATATCCCCATTTGGTGAAGGTAGTAGTTTCCATTTTGATAATTTTTGGTTCTTTGGTGCTAGATGTTGGTTTCCCGTGTGTTTGAGGAGAAATCAACAACTCTCCAAAGACAAAAGTGTCTTTGAATATTTTTTAGCTTCCATAACCATCATCTTGTATTACTGCTTTGACATCGGGTATGCTTTTCACAACAACTTCTTGTGATGCTGAGGTAGAGGCTAAAGATGATGGGTCAAAAAATGAGCTTGATGGTGTAGGTCCTTAATCATTTTTAGGTATTTGTGGGATCTTTTTAAAGTTGGCTTCAAAGATCTCGCAATATTAGAAAGGCTCGGGATCTCCATGGATAGTGATTTCTCTACCCTCAAAAGGAAAATTCACACACTGATGATAGGTTGAGACTATGGCTTTCAAAGCATGGATCAAAGGTCAACCAAGTAGAATATTATAAGGAAGATCAAGATAAAGTACTTGACATGTAGTATTTGCAATAAGAGGTCCCACTTGGATAGGGAGTGCTATGATTCCTTCTGATACTCATTTTTGGTTTTCATATGCTTTGATGGTGGTAATCTTTGTCTTTTCAATAGTATCTTCTGAATAGCCTAGATGCTTGATCAACTGCAAGGTACAAATATTTAGACCAGCACCTCCATCTAACAAGACTCTTTTGACCTTGTTTTTATGAATGAAAACCTCAAGGTGTAAAGCATGGTTATGCGATGGTTGTGATGGTAAATCTTGTTCAGAGAAGGTGAGAAGATAGCTGGTGATATGCCCTACCATAGCTTGAAACTGATTGGTATTAATATTCTTGGAAGCAGAGGACTCAGAAAATATTTTTTCTAGTATTTCCTTGTGTGCAGGAGATAATTTCAAGAGTTTCAAAATTGATATTTGAGCGGGGGTTTGTTTAATCTGACCTAAAAGATTGTACTTGCTAGGATTAGATGCAGGAAAAGTGGTTTGTGTCCTAGATAGAGCTGGGATAGCTCCTTGAACAATTATTTTACCATGTCACATGGTGACTCCACATTCCATACTAGCTCCTTTGATAGTGACAACAATGATAACACTATCATAGGCAACAACTACATTGGAATAAGTATGCTGAACATTGGTGTAATCCTTAGCTTTACCATTATTGTTAGATTTGTTATGATAAGGTATAGGATTCTTGAATATCTCGAGATCCTAGTTTTCAGCGGGTGCCTCAACAGAGATGGTATCATTCTCTATGAGATGTTGGATGATATTCTTGAGTTTCATGTTTTTGTTTAATGTCCCTTGATTTTATGAAAGTCACAGAGATCACGCTCATTGTACAAGGGTGGCTTTTCTTGGTGTTCTTGCTAGTTTTCAAATTTAGGAAGTGTTATCTAATTTGACTCTACCAATTTCTTCATGATCATTTTGATAGGTTCTGATAACTGTGTGTACTTGCATTTGGGATAGTTTTTCCTATTACCGGTTTTCCTTGGTTGCATGTTGTTGTTATTGATCTGATTGTTCTGAGAAGGTATCATTTGTTGCACAGCTGGTTGGATATAAGCAACTTGATTATTGTTGGGTCTAAGAAAACTTAGTATGACCTTAGCATCCACTGCACTATCATTTGTTACATTTTTCTTTTTAGCCCATACATGAGGTTTCTCATTTGAGCTAGTTGAAGTATGGTTGTGTTTGTAAGCTTGGGTATTTCCTGGTGAGATTAAAGCTCTTTCAATGTTAAGGGCTCTTGGAATAAGGTCATCATAGGATGTGATGCATTTCATCTTTAAGTGGAATAATAGATTCAGATCAAGGTTGGATATAATGATTCCTACTTGTTGTTCATCAAAAAGAGGCCACTTTATTTTACTAGCTCTTTATCTCCATCATTGTAAGAAATTTGTGAATGTTTCCCCTAGATTTTGTTTGAGAGTGTACAACTCTTCTAGACTAATTTCCATGTAAAGATTGAAAGAGAAGTGATCGATGATTTTTTCAGTGATTTCCTGAAAAATTTTAATACTAGGAGGTAAATGAGAAAACCAATCCGTAGGAGCGCCTGTTAAACTTTGAGGGAAGAGGCGCATTAGATATGAATCATTTTAAGCAACTTAAATACACATGACATTGAATTATTTGATGTGGTCCATATGAATTCCTCTCCCTCTGTATCTTTCAAATTTGGGGATTTCAAAACCAGGAGGGAATGATATCATTGGTATGTTTTGATCAAATGGGTAAGGACACAAGTTGTGTGTATGAGGCTTCTTGGTCTTGCCCATGCAAATATCCTACATTTTTTGTGAGAGTGATTTTATTGTGATGCGAGATCATCTTGTGTATTGGGTGGAGGAACATATGGTGGGATGAGAGATGAGTTATATGGGGTGTATGAAGGTGTGAGACTATGTGAAAGTGATGAATATGTTCCTGATGCATTTGGATTGATGATGTTCATATGAGGAAAATAGGAACCTTGTTGCTATTGTTGGGTGTACTGTTGAGCTAGTAAGGCCTTTTTTTGTTGTTGCTCCACTAGGGCTTGTTGTTGTGCTAATAAAGTTGCTTGTGCTTATTGCTATTGCGTGGCTTGTTCAGCTACTAAAGTTGCTTGTTGGGCAATGACTGGTTGTTGTTGTTGTTGTTTCTATTGTGCTAAGGCTTCTTGTTGATCCAAGGCTGCTTGTTGAGCTTGATGTTGTTGTTGAGCTAAAGATTCTTGTTGATATTTATGTTT
Source organism: Sequoiadendron giganteum (assembly GCA_007115665.2). NCBI lineage: Eukaryota > Viridiplantae > Streptophyta > Pinopsida > Cupressales > Cupressaceae > Sequoiadendron > Sequoiadendron giganteum. The sequence goes on from CM021100.1 coordinate 954,671,021, forward strand.
TTGTTGTGCTAAGTTTTCTTGTTGAGCTGCTAAGGCTACTTTTTGTGCTTTTTGTTGTTGTTGTTGTGGTAACACTGCTTGATGATGTTGCTATTGTTGTACAGTTTCATGGTAAGTTTGTTGTGCTTGCTGTAAGGTTGAGGCATGTGATTGAAATGTGGGATCAGGTGGTTGTTGATACATCTATGAAGGATTAGGTATATTAATGTTTTGAGTGGTTAGTGTATTGGTAGTGAAAGGTGGAGGATTCCCTTGGTTTAACATTCCTTGCAATATGGTAGAATGAGGTGGAGGAATGTACGTTTGATATCCTAATTGATTTGGTATAGAAAAGGGAGCTATTGAAAAAGATGATTTCTTTCAATTTTGCAATGGAAATGACACACTAGGACCTTGATTCCATTGATTTAAAATATTCCCTTGTCCTATGTTTGAAGGATTGCCTTGTGCAAAAGATGTAAATAAAGGATTCATGGTCAAGGTACTCTGAGGATTGATAGAACTTGTAATCAAGGGATTGCTTTGAGGTGGATTGATAGGAGATGATGTGGTAATGGTAGATGGCATGGATGAAGCCACCAAAGGGTTAGATAAAGATGTCCTTAGTTGCATTGAGGGTTGATTTTGTGATATAGTATTGACATGACCTTGTGTGCTGTTTTGATTTTTTTGGTATGTACCTCTTTGTGTGATGATAGGTACACTTGTGGTACTCATAGGTGTGGATGAAGAAGGGTGTCATCAACATGTTGAAGTGGTAGTGGAATAGTGAAGTTCAAGTGGAGTGTGTAGCTTTTTTAGATCCTTGAGATAGGAGGAGAACCAATGGTAGGTGTCCAAATGGTGGTGGGAGGTGGAGGATTGGTTTCAAGAGTACCTACAAGTGTATTACTTTCGAATGGTAAGGTGTGACCAAAATATTTAGCAAGTCTAGTTGCAAGACTATGTATGTAAGTTTGACTTAACCCTTGTGATGGAGTTGTGAAATATTGTGCTACAAATGTTGGGGAGATAGGAGCCACACTTTCAAAAGATTGATGTTCTAAAAGTTCTTCTCTAGTGAGCTCAAATAGGTTTTTGGTGATGTCTTTGATTTCATATGGTCCTGAAGGAGATGATGGTTGTTGCGATGGTGTAACATGAATTCTAGGATAAAATTCTAAAGGATTTGGATCACTTGAGGTAAATGTGGCTTTGGTTTTCTCTATAATTCTCTTGTATTGTGATCTCATTTTTACCATAAATTTCGGGTCACTGATGGGAGAGTTGTGTTGAGATTTATAACGTTTGAACTCTCTAGTAGACTCAAATTTAGGTAAAAGAGATTCTCTAAGTATTTTTGGAGTAATTATGATGATGGGAAATGAAAAGATGGGTGATGTAGGAAGTGATCTTTGCAACTATTTTGGGACAACAATTTTGACTTAAGTTTGATCTTGTGATGTTGGAATAAAGGATGATAATGAACTTAAAAATCTTTCGGGTAGACTTGTGACCTTCAAGATAAAAAAGTTCAAAGATGATAACTATCTCAACTAAGTGCACGGAAAAGGATACATTTCACATACAACATAGCTAAGGTAGCAAGTTGGTTTAATGTTTTAAGTCCCAAAGTGTTGGTGCATTTGAAATTTTTGCAAAGATAGATGAGGGGTGGATGATATGTTTGACCCAATGTTGAATATAGAATGAACCTACTTTTTCCAAGATCATGGTAGTGATAATGATGCTAGACCTCTAAAATGTTAAAATCCTAAAGACTCAATGATTTTTTAGAAAAATTTTGGATCGTGAAAAATTTGAATGTCTTGGCTTATGAAGAACATGTATAGATTGGGATTTCTTCTTATAGCGCGTTCATAAAATTTTATCTCCAATTTGTTTATTTTTTCATAGAGTTCCTCAATGCGGCTGTTGATCATGTTTTCACTACAATGTCTAAGTTTATGGTGACAACGAATTGACTTTCATTTGGGGATCTTTACTTTGCATGAGATCATTTGGAAAAGCGAACTTTTATTTTGATAAGACCAAAGTAGTTTCCCTTTATGGACCTAGTTTGCATGAGAGAAGTTTAGTATCGTGAAATTGACTAGGGTTCTGACTCCAAAATAAAACATATAATTTTGGACTATACCTTGAAGTGTGTGTATAAATTTTTTCCACAATCTTGTTTCTATTCTTGTGAATTGCCAAAAGATGTTTCTTGAAATTGTTTATTTTAAGATGCCTAAGCTTAGAATGATGACGTCTAGATCTTGTCTTGGGGATTTTAATCTTGCGTGAAATCATTAAAGCAGAAGAAGATAATTATTTCCACGTGGGAGGTGGTAATATGGGCCTTCTAGCCAAAATATTTTCTCTTCATTCTTCTTTATCCAAGATAGTTGCAACAATTCTCCACTGATTGGATGTTTCTCTAGTTTCAAAAGTAAAGGTTCTCAAATTTCTGATAATATCCATTTGTTCTACCTCAATGAAGTCAAATTTTGGATGAATTATAGCACCTAGAAGATCAGGTTGTTCAATGGGAGTGATCAAGCTCCAAATAGTCACGTGGGGTTCATTTATCAATTTATCTTTGCTTAAATGAATTGATTTTACAACAAACACTTGTATTTTGATTATGTTTTCAAACTAGATTTTTATGTGAAAAACATCATAACTTTCACAATGTCCATTTTGTAGAAATCATGAGATGAAAGCCACAATTTCCTATGTTATCTTTGGGAAAATATGGGTGTGAGATTAATGTCAAGAAATTTAATAATCACTAAGGATAAATCCTTAGGACAAGCAGTAATATCAAGGCTAACTCAAGAAGTCCATATTTAAGCCAAAGTGTTTGAAATTTTGGATAATGAATGTTTGTTTTTGGATCATTTTGAAATAAAGAAAAGTGTTAAACTAACTCACAAGCATTATAACCCTAGGATGGAAATAACTATATTTATTGTATTCCCACTTGGATTTCTCCAGCTGCACTTATTTAGAGTGGATGATTAGAAGCTTGACCACACAGGCTCCCCCTTACAATGCACTCACTTCTTGGGTAAGCAAAGCTTCAAGTTCTCATGAATCTCCCATGACAAACTTTTCATCTCTACTAAGAACTGCAAATATGTGGGATGACTTTGGAGGTCCGACCTCATAATATAAACAAATATAAGGGATTTTTGGCTACTACACAAGGGTTTGTAATAAGGGCATCCGATTCAGAGGAAATAATGATAAAATTCATCAAGAGGTCTCCCAACCCTTAGAAAAAGGGCTTTACACATCATAAAGACATTGGGGGAGAGCTACCATGTATCACCCTATTGATTGTAAACTTTCCTTGCAACCACAAATTTATATAGCGGTTTGGAAGAGCCTGGTTTATGATCATTACTGCTTGGGTCGTTCCCTTGGGGTGATTATTTTTTCCCACCAAGGAAGGCCCTCTAAAGATAAAAAATAGTGAGTAAGTACATATGTAGTTTGATCATCTTTGTTTGCATGCACAAAGAGAGAACTCATGCTATGCCTTTTCTCACACCAGCATGGTTGTTCAATTTTAAACCCAAATTGAAAGATGGAGGTGATTTTGCAACGTGATAGAGAATGTTTCTATTTCTCAAAATCTCCTAACAACCCGAGATAATTGCATACACATTCACTAGAAAAATTTAAAACCACAAGAAAAAACAAATAGTTGTCAATTTTATCCCTCAAAGCAATAATGAGTTAATTTTAAGCACCAATTGAAGGATGAGTTTTCGTCGTTCAATTTTAAGCCCAATTGAAATATGTGATGTGAGGGTTCATTTTTATCCAACTTTGAGTTTTCATTTTAAACCCAATGGAAAACTAGTGTGTTGCTTAAACTGAAAGCAAACAAGCATGAAATTGGGTTATAATTGCCCCAAAGCATTAAATGCTAGTTACAATTATATAATGTTTAGATAGAAGAGAAGTTCTTCAATTTTGATCCATGCCTTTAAACTTGCAAAACCCTATTAGTCTAGCAATGAAAACATAGTTAGACATCGATCAATGATCAGATAATCAAAATAAATGAAGTCATATGTCGAAAAACAAACGTGAAGTTTCTTACCTTGGTTGAGTGTCACTGCACACAATGGCGTCACAATTTGAAACTTGGGAGTAAGTTTGGTGATTTTGTGTGTTGCTTTATAGCAAGACTAGTGAGCACGATTGCATCGTTGTTTTGATGGGTGTCGCTATAAACGACTGTGTCAAAATTTAAAACTTAAAAGCATCTGTCTGTTGAAGTTGAGCATCACCATTTTCGTTACATGATATTTCAAATTTAAATAAGTGTCACTATATTTAAATCAGTGTCACCAAATTAAATACAGATTGTTGTTTTAAACTGTCTGTGCGTCGCTATATGGTGACACTATTGAAATAACATCGTTGTGACCTGCAAAACAACATGAATATGGATTTCAAGCTAAAATATGGTTAAATGATTAGTTTTCCCTCCTTCTAGCACCAAAATGTCAATGTGAGGATACTAGTATGGGCCTAATTATGCTTGATCCATGAAGAATCAAAGCATAATGGAGCCAAGGGTACTCGAATCTCAACAAGATCAATCAATCAAAATTGAAAGTAAACATTTTATCAAGAAACCTAACATGTTGAAGTTATGAAAGTTTTAAAGGAAACATCTACTTTAATCTATTGAAATTTATCCTGTTGTGGAATTGGTGTCACGTTGATGTGGACCGATGACCCTTTCCCAATCCCATGATAGTGAGCTTGTTTCAGTCGATTCTATGGAAGAGAATCGATGAAACCATGGTGTTTGGTGTGTGAAAACCTAAATAATAATAAAAATGAACATAATGCAAGCTAGGTTACCATGATTTTATGCTGTAAATGATCTAATTTTGCAATTTCTAAGCTAATCTAAGCTAAAACTATGCTAAAAGATGAAACCCTAATTAAGATGCAAGCTAATATGGATGCACAAAAGCCATTAATGGATGCTCTAAGCTACTATACAATGAAAATAAACTGAAAATAAGCTAAATGTGTGCAAATCGAGAATATGGATGAAAGTAAGTTTAACAACATAAGTTTTCTCTGAGTGATGGATCTATTTGTCTCCAAGTAGTGACCTTTTTAGAGGAGAGCAAATGAGGATTGGGTGGTTGAGATTAAAAAGCGTAATCAATGGTTGAGGATGAAAGGAAGAGGAGGCATGAATCAGGGATTCTCATCAACAAATGAGAATGCAAGATTAGTTGGATCAATGAAATGATGAAGGCTTCACATTTTCCTCAAACAAACAAAATTTTTACTTGATCACATAGGTCAAAGGTAACTTTCTTAAGAGGTTGAAGGGTTAAATTTCTTTTTAAGCAAAGCGAGTTGATTGGAGGAAAGGGAATATTACTTAGAATATTCCTTTTGGCTGAGGAAAAATATTAATTTACAAATGAAAATAAATTTTTAATTGTGAAAAAGGATGAATATTCCCTTTGATTAGTTTAATTGATAATTAAATAAGGTTTAATTTATGCAATTAGGGGATTAGAGGAATTAGAGATATTTATTAAATTATATGATTTAATAAATAGGGGAGGGGTGAAATGATATTTAATTAACTTAGGGTTATTTAATTAAATAAGATGACTTCAAAGATTCCATTTAGGTTAAAGAATGCAAAAGTAGCTTAGCAATGGGAAATTACCATAATATTCCATGAATTCATTCATAAAATCTAGAATATTATGTTGATCATATCTTGGTGAAATCTATAACCCGCTAGGATCATGTGGAAAAATTTCATCTTATTTTTGAGAGGCTTCGAATCTATAAGATCAGGCTTACTCCCCTTAAGCATGTCTTCGACGTAGACATAAGAATTTTTTTGGGATGTATAGTCTCTCATCATGGAATCAAGTTCATCACAAATAAGATCGATGCAATTGTTAACATGCCTCCACCCATGAACATTACTGATTTGCAAAGTATAGAAGGGAAAATTTAGGCAATTCACAGGTTTATATCTCAATTGGTTGATCGTACCCTTCCTCTCACTCATTTATTAAAGAAATATGTTTTCTTTGTATGGGATGAAGAGTTCCAAAAGGATTTTGAGTCAGTCAAAACCTACTTGTACAATCCTCCCATGCTAATGACGGCTATGCAAGATAGACCCTTTTTTCTTTACCTTGCTGCATCAACATATGCTTTAGTAGATTTGCTCGCTGAGTATGATGATGCCAATAAAGAGAGAGTGGTCTACTACATTATTCATCTCCTGGTTGATTATGAAACCTATTATTCATCCATGGAGAAACAATGGCTTGCTCTCATCTTTGCAACATAGAAGCTAAGGCACTACCTTCTTCATGTCGAGGCACATACTATTGTGAAAAGTGATCTTCTAAAATATTTGTTCTCTAGTATTGACCTTGTTGGGAGGTTAGAAAAATGGGTGGTGTTGCTTTATGAGTTTGACATAAATTTTATTACTCAAAAGTCAATAAAGGGTCAAGAAGTTCATGATGAATTGGAAGACGCTCCCTTGTATTCCTCCTTTTTAGGTTTGGACTTATTTCCTAATGAGAATATTTTCATAATCAGTCATGACCTTGAATGGAAAATTTACTTTGATGGGTCAAGGTATCATACTAGCTTTGGAGTGGGCATGGTTCTAATATCACCTAAAGGTAAGTTGGTCCCAGTCCTTTTGATTGGATTTTTATTCCACCAATAACATCACTGAGTACAAATCCCTCATTGGTGACTTGTGTGCCATGATCGCACTGAAGATAAATCATCTCCATATACCTGGTGACTTTGAGATTATTGTGAATCAGAGAATGAGAACTTATCAGGCTAAGAAAAGTAAGTTGTCTTGATATCACGACCTTTCTTTGAACTTGCTTAATCATTTCTCCTCTTTCATAACAGAAAACATCCCTAAGAGGGAGAATCAACATGCAAATTTTATGGAAAGTGCTACTTCCCTGGTACCTTTAGATGAGGATACAAAAGAATACCAGTTCGTGGTTTAGGTCCTTTGGTCTCTTTCTATTTTTTATCAACCTAAGTCCAATGCTCTTGCGTGTTCTCACATAGACTTAGGAGAATGGTTTTCTAACATCTACAACTATTCGAAGACTAGAAAATTTCCTAATGGCACGATGGAAAATGATCGCACTCATATACATAAGCTTTCAATCCATTATGTTGTCTTGTCAGGTGTTCTCTATCAGAAATCTTATAATGGCTTGTTGTCTCGATGTCTCACTAAAGCAGAAATACCCCATGCCCTTAGAGAAGCCCATTTGGGTTCCAGGGGTGGAAATTTTAATGGTAAATCCCTAGTGAGGAAATTGATACATATGGGATATTTTTGGCAAACGATACAGCAAGAATCCTTTGATTTTTTAAAAAAGTGCCTACAATGTCAACAACATAGTTGTCTTATTCATGCACCTACACAAGAGTTATAAAACTAGACATTTCCTTGGCTATTTGCGAAATGGGGGTTGAATATCATCGAAAAGATATCACCTCCTTCTTCTAAAGGACACACCTTTATAATTATTTCTATAGATTACTTCATGAAGTGGGTCAAAGTCATCCCACTTCGATCTATGAATGTTAAAGCTATTTGCATATTTATTCTAAACAACATCATTTCTCATTTCGGGTTGCCTTCTACACTTGTTTTTAAAAATGACACACCATTCAAGAACAAGGAAGTAAATAAATTCTTGGAGAAATTTCACATTCAAGATAGATTTTCTACACCATATTATCCTCAATCCAATGGCCAAGCGAAAGTGTCTAATAAGACTCTTGAGGTCATTCTTCGTAAAACAATAAATGAACATGATAAAGATTGTCATGTTTAATTAATGTACGCTTTATGGGAGTATTACATGAGTGTTCATACGACAATAGGAAAAATGAATTACAACCTTGTGTATGGTGCAAAATATATCATGCCTTTAGAGCTGGAAATTCCATCTTTGTGGGTTTCCTCAAAGGGTTAATTGATGATGAAACTTACCAAGCTAATCGTTTGCATTAGCTAAAGATGCTCGATGAGTTTCGATTACAAGACCTCAATCATCTTAAACCTTATCAATGATCATTGTCTAGATAATATCATCAAAGTGTACTTCCTCAAACTTTCAATGTAGGTGACCTGGTTCTCTAGGAGAATCAGAGAAATGTAAATGTGCGACCTGAGCAAAGGGGAAAATTTTGTCCTAATTGGTTGGGTCCTTACATTTTCATCTTCATGTATGGTTCTAGCACCTATGGGTTATAATCCATGTATGTGACAGCTCTAAAAGAACCTGTTAATGTAATGAATCTCTGTCGATACTATGTGTAGTGTTCACTCTCTAAGGGTTGTAGCATTGTAGATATTGACATTATTCATTAAAACACTATGATTTATTTTTTTGTTAAGATGTAACCATGTGTGTGTGTGAGAGAGACATACATACATGTGTTTTACTATGTTGTGTATCCATGCATTACATTCCATCTTTTTAGGAAATTATTTCATCACTATATTTAATTAACATACATCTATGTGTGTTCATTAAATCATGATAGCATCTAATGTAAACATACATGCATACACATATATAAAGTCCATAGCATCAACATACATGAAAGAAAGGAACATACACATCAAATAAATGATGCCATGGTATCAAAATCAATATCTCATGTATATATGTATAAATATAAAATGTCATATACATGTATCGTTCCGAATTCATAAAAAACTGTATATATGTATCAATGTCTATACAAAAAAGATCTAAAAATGTGTATATATATCATGAGTACAAAATTGATGTACAAAAAAGAGGCTCTCTATGGATGGGGCATGTGGCTCCTAAAGTCCTCCAACTCTGGTTGTTTCTATGACTATAGACAAGGCTGCACAGTGGAGATGGATCTAGAGCGGTGTGAGCGTGAAGCTGACATTGCTATGTGCATCCCCCGATTTATCCTTTTATGGAGCATATATGCATCCGGACCTGGATGAGATCCTCTTGTAGCTTTTGGTCACCTACTGAGATCATGATTGTTGGCTACCCCACGAGGTCATCGAGATGGCTCTAGAGGGTGTCACACACCTGCTCGATGACATCAACCCTCATCACATCCGTGTCTCGCTCTACGAGTGTCGTCTAGAACTCCCTCGATAGTTGGTTGCACTGCTCTCAAAATGTGGTAGTATCAACTGTCCTCTATGCTATCTCCACCTACACCTCCTCGTAGGTGGTCCTCAGACATGCTATCAACTAAAAGAAGTTGGATGTGACATCCTACTGAAACTGGATGACATGCATCTAGGACAACCCCCTGGATAGGCACAATAGGGGCCACCTCTGATATGCACTAGAGAAAGAACCCGACCCATCCATAAGTATTCACTACAACCACACAAGAAAAATTTATATCTCAAAAAAGTTGGATGTGACGTCCTACTGAAACCGGTTGACATCCATCTAGGACAACCCCTTGGATAGGCACAACAGGGGCTACCTCTGATATAAACTAGAGAAAGAACCCAATCCATCCCTAAGTATTCACTACAACCACACAAGAAAAATTTACATCAGTACCATAGAGTATATAGGTGCTGAAACCTAAACATGATATACGTATACATGAGATAAAAACTAGAAATATTGAAATGAAACGACATAAACAACTCTCATACCTGGGTCCCCTAGTTGCTAGAGTGGGTTAGGGGGAGGAGGAGCACTTGGTTCTATGCTGCCAATGTCAAGAGCTACCCCAGGTGTTGTAAGGGCTGGTGGTGCCAATGAAAAAGGAGTAGTTGGTGGAGGGGAAGACATCCTTCATCACCTCCTTAGCCTTGGTGAAGCTGCTCAAGTGTCCTAAACTTGCTCCTGCTCCTCCTGCTATTGCTCCTCCTTCTATTGCTCCTCCTGCTATTGCTCCTCCTTCTATTGCTCCTCCTGCTATTGCTCCTCCTACTATTGCTCCTCCTATCTAGCACCTCTATCATGATGCCTCTTCTTGGGTGGTTGTGGTGACACCCCCCTGTAAATCAGGATCCCTCCTAGGGGAATCTGCTGGGAAAACTGGGGTGGGATGATGTGCTACCCACCATGCCTAAAAATCTTGAGCCATGTTGACACTATTTATTGTCCCCATCGGTGGTAGATCGGCATCATCGACCTCGTCATTAGAAAGATGCACATCCACTAGGGTGGGACACAGATGATCCCCAAGAATTTCCACACTCTACACAACTCAAGTGTATATGGGAACAAGAGGGGGGATAGTCTGGACTCTCCTATGCTATCGCATGAATCAACTCCAATAATACAACATAATAAAAAAATATGTGCACCCGAGGATGAACCAGTCATGTTGTAGGTTCTAGAGGAACTTGCTATCATCAACCCACTATAAATAATGGTGGGGCCTCCACCTGATCCTATCTGGCATCAGGGTGTCAAACTGTAGCTACTAGAACTATAGGTCATTGTGCCTTCAATGCTGAGTGAGATCATACCAGTGGGCCATTGGAATAGAGTAATTCTGCACCTACGGTTAACCCTCTGGCCTTGTGCATGTGATGTGGGAAAAATACCACACCTGCAAGAGTGCACACATTTTCAAGATGTGGTACTCGTAGTGAACGTACTGGTCCAACTCTTGGTAGAGGTGTAAGAGCATGTTGTGCCCTCATGGAAAAACTATCTACCACTCCACCATCTCTTGAATGGTGTAGAAAAGGCCCCCATGGAGGTGAGATCCTCATGCATATATGGTCATTTTCATGACAACCATAACCACCATGATACGATGTAGTCAGGGGAAGTAGTCCAAGCTTGGTCAAACAACTAGGTTTAGATGTGCTTGGTCCCATCTTCATCGTCTATCTAGTTGGATTATTATCAGAACCCATATGACCGCTCCTTCATTGAGTGAGTATCATCAAGATCCACTCGTCGACCATGGATGGGAAGACTGAGGATACAGTATACATCCTCCAACGTGACCTTCATCTCTCCATTTGGTAATTGGAAGTTGGAGGTAGTGGTGTCCCTTCTCTCCATCAATGCCATCAACATCTTGTCGTGATATAGCATGTTTGGCATGTTGTGCACATGCTAGGGACTGATGCGCTATAGATGGGTGACCTCACCATCTGTCTGTTTGATCTCATAGCAGGTGAAAAATCTGCCCTTTAGGATGCTCCTTGATCTCTATATAATTTGTGAAAAAAGAAATAAGTGTGTATTAGTACATCACCAATTACCAAAAATGTCTATTTTAAAGACGTTGCAGGACACACACGTGCCACGAGAACATCTGCATGTTGCGTAGGTGTCCTAGTTCACCATTAATGGTGCTAGGGATGATATTTCCCCCCTTGGATGCCAATGTTGCTCTTGGACGATAGCGCACATCGAAGTCGCGTGCATGCATCTTGGATGCTATTGCAACAAAACTTGAAAAATTGCAAAAAGTTGCTAGAAATTGCTAAATAAGGTGGTTTCAAGGCCTACTTGATCAACCTCGACACCCTTGATGATGTTTTCACATAGCTAGTCTAGCCTTAGATCCTCGTAGTCACATTTTCTTGATATTTTGATGAGTTTTATCTCACAAAAGTCATCAAAATCCTCATGATGAATAGTGCAAATGACCCTTCTCAAGGCCCACCTAGGTATATATAGGCCCCTTGGGGTCAATTTCCCCTAGAGTTTTTGGTTACCTGGTTTCTCCTAATTTTACCCCACCTAGCTAGGGGCAACCTCAGGAGGGGGCATATAGTCACCTCCTTAACATATTTTTCTTCCCAATCACCAAATTGTTTCTTGACCATTCTTCTCACTGTTGTAGCTTTTATTTTTATTTTTGGGATTGACTTAAAATTGAGTTTTACAGATTAAAATTTTGCATGATTTTTCACGATCGGTCCTATAGTTCTCATTGAGTTCGATCATTGGGGGGATCTTCAAGTACTAGCCAGATCAACCTCAGTGACCTCTATGGTACCTCATTTTGGCACACAAATCTGTAAAACTTTGAGTTTGGATGAGAATCTTATTTTCTACTTTAGTGTGGCTGATTTTTCCCAAAATTGAGCCGACTAAAGTGGGGGGAAAATGTGATGTCATAGAATTGCACCTAGGGGAAATTCCAAATTTTAACACTTTTCCTAGCATTTATGACACCTAAATGCATTAATGACAAAAACCCCATGGGTCGGAATTTCACGATTCTAGCTCCAAGTTGTTTAGTGGCGAAGCAACAGTATCCTGAAGGCCTATTTCTCGAAAGCTCATGTTTTGGATGCCTATGCGACACACAAACAACTGCATGGCGTACTAGTGTCCTGGTGGTTTTTTGAGTTTGAAATGGGGAATCTTGAATCTTGGTTTTGGACACGTGTCCCTACTACCAAGTCCTTAGGTGTAACGACTCTTTTATGCCCTTGCATTCAACAAATCCCCTCATTTTCTTTCATTTTGGGGATTATTTCATTTGTGCAAGCTTCTCTCCAACCTAACTTCACTTCTCAAGCTCTTCTACTTGTAACTATGGATTTTTTCTGTAAGATTAGAAGGTTAGTATATCACACAGGAAAATACCTAAATCCACAATAATAATGAAGTGCAAAGGAAATAACATGAAAAAAAAATCAATGATCTCACCCAAAAGTCTTTATTCTCCATGGTTGACCTCCATTATACCCTCTCAACTTGCTGCAATAATGATGTTGCCCTCAGATTTTATGTGTGAGCAATATTTAATAATGCTAAGACCAAACAAGTGTTGAAGGATTTGACTGACTATGCAAATAAAACTAAGTTCTGAAGAAGAAGAAGAAGAAGAAGAAGAAGAAGAAGAGGAGGAGGAGGAGGATGAGGAAGAGGAAGAGGAAGAGGAGGAGGAAGAAGAAGAAGAAGAGGAAGGGTTGAGGCCTGTTGGTAATGCAACAGGGATTGTTTTCACCATCTCCTTTTGTCCATTTTGGTTATACTATCTCTATCTATATGGCTATCCATGGAGGTGGGAACGCCAAAGTGGGGGTCTAACTATGGTATGCCCCTATACATCCCCAAAATTTTCCCTCATTCGTCTTGTGTGTAGGTTGTTAAAGTGGAGCTCAGAGTGAAGATTCAGACTTTTGGTTGCTCGTAAGATCCCTCTTAGCTCTCTTTGTGTTTCCTCTTAGTTAATGCTGATCATCTTGTTCTTCTGCTAAACAGACCTTAGATCTAGGTTAGAAAGTGAAACTCTAGTCTGCCCACCTAAGTCCTTGAGCTCTCTGTTGATTGGGACGCTAGCGCGCCATTTGGACTCCCGCATGCTTTGCTAGCATCCTGAATCCGCATTGTTATCCTTTGGCCGAGAGCTCCCCCATCGAAGGAAGAAATCTAGAAACTTCACTCTCTCAAATTCTTAATTAGTCTCCTCTGATAATTAGTTTTTATACATTTACTTTGTAATTTCTTCATTTGGCTTATGTTGAGGTGGATAAGGTTAGTTCATTCCTTAGGATTCTATTGAGAATGAAGAGACTCATGTGCAATGAATTCCCCTTATATCACACCTACATCATCCAAGTCTGATGGTAGAGGCACATCCTAGTCCTCATTATCTAAATAATTGAAATCAACATCATTAATCATGGGACACCTTATGTCTCCTACTCTAGATCCACTTTGTGCTACTCTCAAGTATGTAGGTCTTGGCCTTGGAGATAGCTGAATCTATCCAAACTATCACATGAATCGATTGTAATAAAAGGGAATAACTATATAGTCATGTCATCCAAGAAAAAACCTGTCCTATTGTATCTTGACAAGCTATCATGTGAGATCTGGCCATTATGATTGGTATGGTAGGGTCTCCATACTATCTCATCCTCCTTCACGTGATCAAACTGAATCCTATAGTATATCAAATCCGTGTATTACCAAATTCATCTAAGTGTGTAGGTAAATGCTCATGAGTAACCCATGGCTACTTCTATAGGATAACTTGTAGGCCTAGTGCATGTGATATGCTTGAAGGCCCAAACCTATAAAATTGTATAGTGTACTATGTTGTGTAGCTCTCGGTATACAATACAGCCAAGATCATAATAGAGGTGAGCCAACACACTATGACCCCACGAATAGACAGTTTGATGTAACTCCATTTTGTGAATAGCATGAATGAGACCTCCATCTAGATGTGCTACTTGGGCACTAGGTACAAGAGCTAGAGCCATAATGACAACAATGATCTATCGTAGCAACAATGAGCACATGTATAGTAGCCACCTAAGCTCAATATGAGGCTCGATGTATGTTGGTGCAATAGGGTGACCAATGCAATATTCAATGTCTCGACACATATTTCTACATGTGTGATCCTCCTCTATATGGATGATCTCACCTAATCTCAAAATGTGGTGTACATCCTCAAGGTGTTGAGAAATTATGTCTCAACTTCCAGCTTGAAGTCCTCATTTTCATGCCTTGGTGATTTTGTGTTGTTTACAAAGTTTTGGCAGAGGCGGAGCCAGGATGGAACTTGGCATTGTTCTGTTTGCTTAAGTTTCGAGTCTCCGGTGGAGGTGGAACCGGGATGGAACTTGGCATTGTTCTGTTTGCCTAAGTTCCATGTTTCGGTTCTTGTTCCTGCTCCGACTTCGCTTCCTACTGTCTGTTTCACTTCGTAGGTTTTGGCGGAGGTGAAACTAGTTTTGGAAGTTGGCAATGTCCTTTTGCCAGGTTCCTATTTCAATTGTAGTTCCGACTCTGATCCTGACTCCTGCTTTTACGATTTGGTTCTTTTGGATGTTTGGATTCTACTCGAGGTGTTTTCCTCCACCTTGTCTTGTTTTTGGATTGTTGTTTCTTGCAGTTGGCGGAGGTGGAACTGGAACCGGATTGGTTCCTGTTCTTGGACTTTTGGTAAAGTCTTGTTTCTATTCCTGTTCCGTCCTCGACTCCGACTCCGATCTTTTGTGTTCCCATCTTGGTTTGACCCCAGGTTGACTTTACCCAGTCATAACTGTTTCTGATGAGTTCCTCTTTGCCATGGGTGGACGCGGAACCGAAATGGTTCCTGAACCTGAAATTTTCACTGGAGTCCTATTTCGACTCCTGTTTCGACTCCGACTTTGGCAGTGCTATTTATGACTTGAAGTCTTGGTCGTGCCCAATGTCTATTTGACCATTTTGGTTGCTCTGTCAGCTGCGATTGCTAATGGGTCTTGGACGCGTGGCACCTAGCTAAATAGTGATTGGACGGATACCAAGATAGTTATTGCAGTAGTTGCATTTGTCAATGAAGGGTGGTGAGCTCAACCGTTTTGAGTAATGGCTTTGAATGAAATGACAGCTGGTTGCACGAGATCTGTCAGATCCAACTAGATGCGTGATTTGAGGATGGACTTCATTGCTCTTCTGAGTTGATTACATTTGGATGAGAGATGTGTTATTTCTTATAAGTTAGACAAGTTGAGTTGAGTCGTAAAAGTTGCAGAGCAATTTGAAGTCGCGGGCTGAAGAACAAGAAGGACGTGAGTTTTTGAAGAGGGTTTTGAACAATATGTTGTGAAAAGATTGTAATAATGGATCTGAATCTCTCTAGGTGATTGTGAGCTGAGCAAAGAAGTCTGGATATTGTATGTAATCGATTCATTACTATAATACAATTGATTTGACTTTGTGTGGTGGGTTTTTTGCCTGAAAGGGTTTTCCCACGTAAATACTGTGTCATCTTTGTTTGCTTATCTTTTTGGTTTCTCATTGCCATGGTTGTATGCATCTTTATAAGTTTTAGAAACTATTAGTTTTTAATTTTTTCTTCTCTCCCCTATAGTAAAGGTGTTAAGGGAATGTATTCCACACTGTTGGGTCATTAGATCTAAATTCTTTTCCCTTCAAAGTGGTATCAGAGCTTGGCCAGTTCGTGTTATCCTTGTTAGGGAAAATTATTTTTTGCACTAATACTGTTTTAGTGGGAGACTTGCATTGTTAAACTTGTTTCTGTTGTGAGATGGCGAGTACATCTGGTAGAATAGCTATTGAGAAGTTTAATGGCAGCAACTTTGAGTTATGGAAACTCAAGATAGAAGACTTGCTTGTGGATAGAGACCTCTAGATTGCAGTGTCTAGAACTAAGCCACAAACTACGACCCAAGAAGCTTGGGATCTTGCTGATAGAAAAGCAAGAGGATTGATAAGATTGAGTCTAGCTGATTCTGTGCTCTTGAATGTTCATGAGGAGACGTCTGCAGTTGCTTTGTGGAAGAAGCTTGGTGATATTTACCAAGGAAAATTTTTGGTAAACAAGTTATTCCTGAGGAATAAGTTGTACTCCTTGAAGATGGATGAAGGTGCATCTGTTGCAGATCATCTGAACTCATTTAATATGAGTGTTACTCAGCTGGCATCTATAGGTGTAAAGATCGAGGAGGAGGATTGTTGCATGCTCCTATTGTGTTCATTACCTGACAGTTAGGATCATCTTCTGATGGCTATTGAAAGCACAACCACTGCTTTCAAGACTGATGATGTGGTTGCTTCGCTTCTATCTAAAGAAATGTGAAGGAAATATTCAGAGATGGCCAAAGATGCTCTTTCTATTCGAGGTAGAACAAAGGAGAAAGGCAAGAAGAAAGACAACAAGTTGAAATCCAAGTCTAAAGGGAGATCAAAGTCTCCTAGTAAAAAGTCCAAGGTAAAGTGCTGGAACTGTGGGCAACTTGGTCATATCAGCAAGGACTGCAAGGAGAAGAAGAAGAAGAATGCTTCTGACAATGAATCTTCTCAAAGTGATGCAGATGCCTTCATTGTAGCAGCCCTAACAACTCAGGCATCAGATGATGTTTGGTTAGTTGATTCAGGTGCCTCTTTTCACATGACATCCAATAGAGATTGGCTCTCAAAGTATGAGAAGTATGATGGTGGAAAGGTATACTTGGCAAGTGATTCAACGCTAGAGATTGTTGGCAGAGGAAGGGTCAGAATTCAATTTCCTGACGGGAGAGTCAAAGGAATTGGTGGTGTTCTTCACATCCCAGTTTTGGCTCGAAATCTTCTTTCTGTTAGTAAGTTAAATGATGCTGGTGTAGAAGTTTCTTTTTCTAGTAAGGGATGTAAAATTGCTAGAGGTGCAATGGTGTTAGCTAAGGGTGTTCGTACTGGCACTCTGTATAAGCTAGATGCACGACTTGTTCTTTGTAACAGTGCCTCTGTAAAGTCATGTATTTTTGCACCTATAGAGAAAGATGAAGACTCTTCACTATCTGCAAATGCTTTGGAGGTAAAACTCCCAGCAGAGAAGACTATGTTATGGCATCATAGACTTGGTCACATTGGTGAGAAAGGTTTAAAAACCTTGAAGAAAAAAAACCTTGTAGAAGGGCTTGATGATTGTAACCTTGAGTTCGATTTCTATGAACATTGTATCTATGGAAAACAACACCGTGTTTCTTTCTCCTCTAGTCCTCACAAATCTTCTGGTATACTGGATTATATTCATTCTGATGTGTTTGGTCTAGTTGATGTTCCTTTGTTATCGAAGTCTAGATATTATGTTTCTTTTATTGACGACTCTTCAAGAAGGGCATTTGTATACTTTCTTAAAAGTAAATCATAAGTGTTCAGTCAGTTTAAAGAGTTCAAATCTTTGGTAGAAAATCAGACTGGAAGGAAAATAAAGTGTTTAAGGACAGATAATGGAGGTGAGTTTTTTTCTGCAGATTTTGAAAGGTACTGCACTAATCATGGAATTAAAAGGCATAAGCGAACCCCCTACACTCCATAGCAAAATGGAGTTGCTGAAAGGTTGAATAGGACACTGATGAAAAAGGAAAGGAGTATGTTGAGTGGTGCTGGTCTGGAGAAGAAGTTCTAGGCTGAGGCTATTGCTACAACATGTTATTTGATAAATAGATCTCCTTGTTCAACTCTTGTTGACATGACACCTTTGGAAGCATGGTCAGGTAAGAAACCCTCATTAAGGCATGTTCGGGTCTTTGGCTGTGAGGCATATGTTCATGTGCCAAATGAAAAGAGATCAAAGTTGGATAACAAGGCTATGAAATGTATTCTCATCGGCTATGGAGTTGGTGTGAAAGGATACAAGCTTTGGAACCCTGTTACAGAGAAGGTTTTGTATAGCAGAAGCGTGATATTTCGTGAGTTGAAACCCTTAGTAAGTGATCAACAACTTGAGACAAATCAGAGTGATAAGAAGAAGGATGCTATTGAGATTCCCCAAACTCCAGAAAGGGAAGAGCTGCATAGTGTACCTGAGATTGAGGAGAGCTCAAGCAGCTCTAGTAGTTCTGATGATGAAGAACAACCTCAGCCTCTAAGGAGATCTACACGAGAAAGAAGGCAACCAGAAAGGTATGGTTTCTCTATGTTAGATTCAAATTGTGCTTATGCCTTAATTACCAGCACTGATGAGCCTAGGACTATGAAAGAAGCAATCAACATGGCTAATTCAAAGTCTTGGCTGGAAGCCATGAATGAGGAGATGGATTCCTTGAAAAAGAATGATACTTGGAAGTTGGTACCACTACCAAAAGGGCGAAAGCCTGTTGGCTACAAGTGGATATTCAAAAGGAAGACATGCCTTGATGGCAGTGTGGAGAAGTATAAGGCACAAATGGTTGCAAAGGGATTTTCCCAAGTTGAGGGAATTGATTATGGAGAGATCTTTTCCCTTGTAGCAAAGTTGACATCCATCAGATTTTTGTTGTCATTGGCAGCTATGTATGACTATGAAATTGAGCAGATGGATGTGAAGACAACATTTCTCCATGGTGAGCTGGAAGAAGAAATCTTCATGTCCCTGCCTGAGCATTTTGTTGATAGAGGTAAACAAAATCTGGTTTGCAAATTAAATAAATCTCTCTATGGTCTAAAGCAATGTCCTAGAATGTGGTACTAGAAATTTGACACATTTGTGTTGTCAATTGGGTTTGTTAGATCAAAATCTGATTATTGCATCTATTATAAATGTGAGAATGATCGTGTGCTTTTTATTACTCTGTATGTGGATGACATGTTATTCATTGGTAATAGCAAGGCAATGATTTCTAATCTTAAAACTCAATTGTCTGCTAAGTTCGAAATGAAAGATCTTGGAGCAGCAAGGTACATTCTTGGAATGGAGATAACCAAGGATAGAACAAGTAGAAAGCATTGGCTCAGTCAGAGTAAGTATGTGAAAACTGTTCTAGAGAGGTTTAGCATGACTGATTGCAAGCAGCTAGTTGTTCCAATCATGCAAGGATTGAAACTATCTGTTGAAGATTGTCCAAAGTCTACTACTAAGATGGAGGACATGACCAGTGTGCCTTATGTAAGTGCAGTAGGTAGTTTGATGTATGCTATGGTCTGCACAAGACTAGACATTGCCCAAGCAGTGGGAGTTCTAAGCCGTTTCATGGAAAATCCAGGGAGATCACATTGGGATGCTGTAAAGAGAGTGTTTAGGTATTAAAAGGGTACTTCAGATTATGCTTTGTGTTACCATGGCAGTATGGTTGCATCACAGAGGACTCCTAGCATTTAGGGATATGTTGATTCTGATTGGGCAGGGGACATTGACAGTAGAAGATCCACCAGTGGATACACTTTCATGCTTAATGGTGGAGCAATCAGTTGGATGAGCAAGCGACAAGCTGTAGTTGCTTTATCCATGACAGAGGCAGAGTACATGGAAACAACTCATGCTTGTAAGGAGGTAGTGTGGCTGAGGCGTTTATGCTCAGAGATTGGATTTAATGCTGAGCAGATTTCAATCTGCTGTGATAGTCAAAGTGCCATTGGTTTGGCAAAGAATCCAACCTTTCATGCCAGGACCAAGCACATAGATGTGCAATATCACTTCATGAGGGATATGGTTGAAGATGGAAAGGTCAGTATGGATAAGGTTGACACCTGGAAGAATGTTGCAGATGCCTTGACAAAGCTAGTTAGCACAGACAAGTTTAGATGGTGCACAAAATCGATGGGCCTTGGGGCCTATGATAGACAATAAGGTATGATACTTTGAGGAAGCTAGAAGTGTTCACCAAGTGGGAGATTGTTGAGAAATTATGTCTCAACTTCCAGCTTGAAGTCCTCGTTTTCATGCCTTGGTGATTTTGTGTTGTTTAAAAAGTTTTGGCGGAGGTGGAGCCAGGATGGAACTTGGCATTGTTCTGTTTGCCTAAGTTCCGAGTCTCTAGTGGAGGCGGAACCGGGATGAAACTTAGCATTGTTTTGTTTGCCTAAGTTTCCCATTTCAATTCTCGTTCCTGCTCCGACTCCACTTGCTACCGTCTGTTTCGCTTCGCAAGTTCTGGCAGAGGCGGAACTAGTTTTGGAAGTTGGCAATGTCCGTTTGCTAGGTTCTTGTTTCAGTTCCAGTTCCAACTCTGATCCCGACTCTTGCTTTTACGATCTGGTTCTTCTGGATGTTTGGATTCTACTTAGGGTGTTTTCCTCCACCTTGTCTTGATTTTGGATTGTTGTTTCTTGCAGTTGGCGGAGGAGGAACTGGAACCAGATTGGTTCCTGTTCTTGGAATTTTGGTAAATTCTTGTTTTTGTTCTTGTTCCGTCCCCGACTTCGACTCCGGTCTTTTGTGTTCCCGTCTTGGTTTGACCCCAGGTTGAATTTACCTAGTCATAACTATTTCCGATGAGTTCCTCTTTGCCGTGGGCGGATGCGGAACCGAAATGGTTCCTGAACCTGAAATTTTTGGTGGAGTCCGGTTTCAAATCTTGTTCCGACTCCGACTCTGGCAGTGCTATTTATGACTTGAAGTCTTGGTCGCACCCGATGTCTGTTTGACCATTTTGGTTGCTCTGTCAGCTACAATTGCTGATGGGTCTTGGACGCATGGCACCTAGCTAAATAGTGATTGGACGGATACCAAGATAGTTACTGCAGCAATTGCATTTGTCAACGAAGGGTGGCGAGCTCAACCGTTTTGAGTAATGGCTTTGAATGAAATGATGGCTGGTTGCAGGAGATCTGTCAGATCCAACCAGATGCGTGATTTGAGGATGGAATTCATTGCTCTTTTGAGTTGGTTACATTCTGATGAGGGATGTGTTATTTCTTATAAGTTAGACAAGTTGAGTTGAGTCATAAAAGTTGCAGAGCAAGTTGAAGTCGCGGGCTGAAGAACAAGAAGGACGTGAGTTCTTGAAGAGGGTTTTGAACTGTATATTGTGAAAACATTGTAATAGTGGATCCGAATCTCTTTGGGTGATTGTGAGCTGAGCAAAGAAGTCTGGATATTGTATGTAATCAATTCATTACTGTAATACAATTGATCTGACTTTGTGTGGTGGGTTTTTTTCCTGAAAGGGTTTTCCCACGTAAATACTGTGTCATCTTTGTTTGCTTATCTTTCTGGTTTCTCATTGCCATGGTTGTATGCATATCTATAAGTTCTAGAAACTGTTAGTTTTTTGTTTTTACTTCTCTGTAGTAAAGGTGTTAAGGGAATGTATTCCGCACTGTTGGGTCATTAGATTCACATTCTTTTCCCTTCACAAGGGTCACCATCATCTCTCCTAAAGGTAGATGGAATGTGCATGTATCTGTGCTCCATCTCTCTACCAATTCCATCAACATTGCATCATGATACCTCATGGGTGGCATGGTGTAGATCCAAAAATAAGCCAATCTCACATAAAATGTCAACCTCCTCCTTGATAAGCTGAGTAACTTGCTCTGGGAGAAGGGTGAATAATCTACCTCCCAAACACTAGCGAGTGTGTGGAAAAACGTAAAAGAAACAAAATATATCATCAATAACATGCTTAAAAATATTGACCAAGCAATGAAAAGTGAAACAAAATTTCTTTGGGACACTTGGGCCATAACTAGACACTTGGTTCATTTTTGGATAGGTGGTTCTTGGACACTTTAGCCATTTTGGGACACATGGGCCAAAATGAAAGAGGTGCACCACTTTTTGATGGGGTCCTAGAAACTTCTAAAAATACATAATAAATGCATTAAAATAAAAAAAAACATAAAGTAGGGAACAATGGACTTACTGTGTGTCGGAGCTCGCTGCATGCCACCTCCTCTTGTAGACCGTCTAGTCTAGGGGGTCTGTATGGTCATTGGCTTAACATATTTACTCACTTTGAAACAAGGTAATTTTTCAAATGGTAAATATAAAATGATGGTCAAAAGCATAATTTTTCACTAACATATAGTAAAGACTTTTAATATTACATTTCCTTCCAATCATCATAATGAGGGCTAGTGAATTTTTTTTTCAATTTTGTTTGTTGCATTGGATTCATGGTTCCATCCCCAATCTTATTAAATTCCTATTTATATACATTAATGTATTCTCAATACCCTATTGCAAATATTCACGTCACCAAGTAAAGAAAATTTGACAAGGCTAGATTGCTACCCTAATTCCACCTCTATAAAGAAAGCATAATCAGGGGGCATACATCTACCCTTGAATTTGATTCTCCATAGAAGTTTGATGATTCTGACAACTAATGAATCCATTTTATAGGATGTGGTTCCTAACATTGTGGTTTTAAAGATGACTAAATTGGGGGCTTCATTATCCACATTTACAAATGAATTACAATATCCATATGAGTATCCTTTTATAAAGCACAATTTACTTTCAATAATTTAGGTTGCATATGCATGTATTTTCATATGGCTGCTAAAGTGGGGGCTAAATGTAGTTTATAAAATTGTACTCCTTTTTATGTGATAGTACAATTTCACACTTAATTTTGAACTATTTTAGTGACCTTACATTTATGCATTTTTAACCTTCATAAAAGGCCCCTAATTTCCTTTATTATGCATCCCAAGGCCTATTTTTATCATTTTCCAATATTGCAACATGCATTGAATAAATGCATTTAATTAATTAATGACCCTAAAACACATTGATCCTAGATTTTTAGGCTACAACCCATTCACCCTTGGGTGAATGGGTCCCTTTTAAGATCCAAAATCAAAATTTAAATATGTTTTTGGTGATATTTTGAAGCTCCAGATTCAAGTTTTAAATGTTGGCTATCAAGATCTATATTTGAGAAATTAGAAAATAAGCCTATATAGTTTAGTCTTTTCAACATTTGAAACTATATGATGAGAAAGAGATAAAGTTTGAGATACTTGGAGATCAAAAAGAGATTCAAAAGTAATCAAGCTAGAAAATTTGAAGTCTTGGAGAAACAACTTGTTTTATTTGTAGGTCCCGGATCTCATTTTGTCAAAGATTTGATCAAAGCATTGTCCATGATTGAAGGCTGATGCCTATGGTGGATCATGATGGATTATATGTTTGGGAGATGCATTTGGCCATTTTCCTTAACCAAATGACTTGTTTTCTAGTGATCCCATCTTCAAGCTTCATTCTATCAAGCTACCTAAAGCAAGGGATTATCGTATTTCAGATTTTATTGGGGTGTATGGGCTTCTTCCCAATTCAATCTTTATCATTTACAATTGTCATATAGGAATCATTCTCTAATGTACTTGAGTATGGCTTCTTTGCATATTAGCTTATAAAAAATTTAGATGCACTTAAGGTTAGGGATTTCATGCACTATCATTTATCAATTTTATATTATTTCATTAAGGTTTAATTACCAAACTTGGGGTTTGATCGAGGAAAACCCCTATCCACACAAAAAAAGATTTTATTTTGTAGATTACTACAGATCTAGATTCGAAAGCCCATATTTATAAGTATAGGAAGGAAGTGAAAATAGAGGACTCTAGAATCATCTTTTGAAGTTTCAAAAAGGCTACAAGGACGCATTTTCCCTAGGGAAAATGTGTCCTGCTTTAGGGTGCAAAAACTAGCTTTTATACCAAGTGCAAACTATTCTGCCCTTCTCAATTTTTTTTGAAAGTTTCTTTTTCTATTTGTGATGTCCTTAAACTCTGTATTTCAAGTTTTACATCACATAATTGAGTTCATTAATTATTTTTTTGTATTTCCCCAAAGTTCATTTCAGTCATTTTTGTCACTTTTTGTCATAAGGAAACAATAGATCCTTCCCAATAGGGTTGACTCACCTCAAGGTTGAAAGTCAATCCTACCTTTGGGAGATCTATTTTTCTAATAAAATTAGGGAAAAATTAGGGTTTCCTCGATCATCATTCCATTTTTATTAAACATACTCTCATCTATTTCCTTTCATTTCACCTACTATCCCATGTTGCATACTACTCCTTTATTGGCTATTGGAATGCAATGAATTTATCAATGTTTTCCCTATATTTATTGTACTTGATAATAGTAGGCCCTGATTCCTTCTCAAACTCTTCTAGAAACCGGTTGGCCTCCAATAATCTATCTACGTTACTCTAGTAAGGAAACTCAGGTGCAGAAACAGCTTCCTACACTAATCTCTTAAGGAAAGTATGGTGCAAATTCGTTTTAAACCCTTACAATTTCAGATTCGTTAATCTACTTAACAAAGATATTGCAGCAATATACCATACATACAGAAAATGACAAATGACACAATGATTTACCCTGGGGAAAACCTTTCGGTAAAAAACCCTAGCACTCCAAAACCTGCACAATGTATTATCTTCAACACAATGGTTACAACACACTTGCAATGCAAGTTCTTTCAGGAGATTTCCAACACTTGAAGACAAAATGCAGCAGCATCAAAACGTTCCAACAATACACTCACATCACACATCTTCGCAACCCTAAAAAACACTTATATCATGCGCTTCCCTTTTTAGGGCAACTTCCGAAGATAACTGTATTAGGGTTTTACCATTCTCCGAGAAAATAGGAACCCAAAAATTTTTATCAGTTGCCACATGTCTTCACCTATCATTGAATCTTCCAGACATAGCTCTTACGTGTCATAGGAATCCGTCATAACCATTTCATCCATGATCTCCTTACACACAATTCAAGATGCCGACACATTAAGTGGAGTGACACATCAACATGCAAACTAGACATGTACACTCACACTTAATTACATTATTTGCAAGAAATACATTTTACAAAACAAATAATAAGAATAGGAATTATCCAAGGTTGAGACACCTTATTCCTAACAACTCTTTATGGGATCCATATTAACCTTACTGCTAATACATACCAAAAATGCCAATGTTGGGATAATACTCTCAAGTTGGGCTTTCCAAATGGTGCAATGTTTGATCTCCCACATTTTCTTTCCTTATCCCAAGTAGAATACTTAAATAAAATTCATCAAATTCCTTGACCTATTATTTTATCCTTTCTTCCAATTGCTCCACTAATCCTTGTTGGTCTCTTATTACTTTAACAATCTAGTAAGTGGGAAGAATCTCCCTAGGCTTATTTGGATCATATGTAGATCACTTAATCATACCAATTAAAGAATTAAGCATTGGGACCCACTGTCTAATCAGAGGGAAAAACTTTGTTTTATCATTTTCAATCCTCCTAATTGCTAAGGCCAATTAAAGTAACTTTTGTGGACATTTTCCACCCTTCTCACAATTTTTCTCAATATGTTCCCAAGAACACTTAACATAATATGCATGTGATTTTCATGTTGATTTTCCTCCCAATGCATCAAAATTTCTTCATAAGTAGCTATTTGTTCCAAAATCTCATCATTTTCCTTTTCCCTTTCTGACCTTGGAGGTGGAGGTACAAAAGGGTTAGCAACATTAGAGCTTCCCCATACTATAATTTCAGTTGAAGGAGGAGGAGGTGGGGTTGTCTCTTGTATCCTCTTCTATTATTATAGTTGTTGTAATTGTTGTTGCAACTGAACTATTTATTCCTTATCCTTTTTGTACTCATTGAGCAACTCTTGGTGATCCATAAAGGATTTATTATACTCCTATAGAGATTCAGTTTTTTCTCTACTAAATTGTGCAACATTAACTGATAGGGTGGATACCCCACGACAGATGTTTCTGAAACTCTTTTAACAATAAGCCCTCCTCTTAAATCCCCTATTGGCTCTACCACTTCAAGTTTATTAGTGTTTGCGGTGAAGGCACAAATAGAAAGGTTTTACCATATTGGGTTGGAACATGATCCCTATAGTGCGATTGTAGCCTCATCCTCAGTAGAAAATATTTTAGCATATTGCTTCTTGATTGTATCTAGAGTAATGATAGAGGCTATGTCCCACTCTAGTAGGAGTATGCCACTCTCTCTCACCATTCACTTTCCCTCTTCAAGTGTGACTTATTTCTATTCAACCCTCATTTGTGGCACTAATATGTCAAACTTGTTATCTTGTCTCACTTGGATACTTATCCATCTCTTCATCCAATATCTTAGAATATTCTTCTCTCTTGCACCTCCAAATGAGATCCGTAAAATATTTGGATGTCACAAATGCATCATCATTCTAAAATATATCATATTCCAACCCCTTGATGTCTTTTGTATTGTGCCTACATCCAATAATTTCTTTAGCTATCTTGTTCAAAGGGGGTGGTACATTCTCATCTCTTTGAGGAGAT
This sequence comes from Sequoiadendron giganteum, assembly GCA_007115665.2. NCBI lineage: Eukaryota > Viridiplantae > Streptophyta > Pinopsida > Cupressales > Cupressaceae > Sequoiadendron > Sequoiadendron giganteum. The sequence continues at coordinate 954,697,519 of CM021100.1, forward strand.
TACATAGTTCACAACATATCATCTCATGTAATTGAAATTTCATCATCATCATCCTCTAGATCATTATCATAATCCACTAGAGGATCCATTCCAACTTTCCTATTTTTGGGAGATGGCTATCTTGGGACAGAGTCAACACCAATTATATTTTGTGCTGAAGATGGGGGAGCTTATTGTGCATGTGGAGAAGGTGGGGGCCTCTATGTTTGTGGAGGGGGCTTTGGTGCTTGTTCTTTGATTACCACCCCTTTAGGATTTCTCCTAAAGACATATGTATATGGGTCTCTTTTAGGAGGTTGGTAGGTTCACCTCCCTTACATCATGGGAACCTTCCCCTTTGTCCTTTCTTCAATTGGAGGAGGTTCACCAATGATCTTATCCATGTTCTACTAGATAGCTTGGATACTTAGGATTGAATCATCTAAATTTACATATATACCTTTGAAGGAAGCCTCCTTATTCATACTTTCTTCCTCAACTCTATGGAATATAGTCCATTTAATCTTTCTCACTCAGTTCCCTATCATCAAACTAGTTTTTGATTATGTCTTCACTGTAATCAACATAGTGATAAAACTTTGATCTTCTTATGTTTATTCTTAGCTTGTTGATAAACCCTTATGGATCAAAGTTTCAAGCTATTAGTTGAGTCATCTTGAGGGGTTTGAATTTATCATATAATTTATTCCATTCATACTTATTCATTCTAAATTCTAAGAAGATAGTTAGAAATGGGAAGAAACAACCCTCTTTTTGGTTGGCCAAGTGAACTTATTTCGTGTTAGCCAACTGTCTTATGGATTCAAAAAATCCATTTCTGAATGGAATATACCTTGGTAGGACATGAGGTTTTATAGATCTTCCATATATCCTTCTCATAGTGCAATCATAATAGAGAAATAAATCTCCCCAATTATGCTTGATGCCCAAATCAAGATTTCTCTCCATGGGCCTCCAAAAATCCAAAAATTCAGCAGACACCCTTGGTACTTGACCATGTAGAAAATTCAAAAACCTTCCAAGAAATTGGTTTCTAAAGGTGGCATAGCTGTCCTACTAGAAATCCCTATCCCACACATGTGTCCACTACTAAATTAAATAATCAAATCTATCTCTCTTCTTGTCATGTATTTGGAGTGCATGACTAAAATCATTTCTCCCTCTATATAGGAACATGTGTTAGAGAAAAGGATACCACCAAAATATAGTTCCTACTTTTCTTCCCTAATGTCAGTTAGTCCCTAGTGCATGGCATTGTACACGTATATAGAAAAGAAAAATCTTCATTAACCAATAAATTATGTATGTTAACTACCATAAACATTAGAAAAACTGGAACAATTTTAAGCTTATCCATTCCTAAGAATTGACTCAGTGAATAGATAGTCTTAATGAGATAATTTTGAAGTGTCAATCTTGAGGGATTCCAATTTATTAGAAGTCCTAATTTTTTTTCCATTGTGGCCTTTAACCTTGAATCTTGGCAACAATACAACTCTATATGTGGTCTTATTTTGGCTGTATTTCTTCTTAAAATCCTCAAAATAAATGGGTTTGTTAGCCGAAGTGTTGAGATTGAATAACTCTATGATTGATTCCCTATCAATCATTACCATAACCTTTCACATTGATGTCCTAAAACGTCTGACTATTTCATCATAATTTGTAGCTATATCCTTCAATAGGTCAACATCCATAAACACATTAGGGACAACCAACTTCCCTAAATAATATTTCCACACATTTGAGATGAGAGCATCAAAAAATTTCTTCCCATACTATTGAAAAAAGAGAGACCAATCAGATATAGGAATGTCGAAATCCTTAATCCCATTAAAAACATCCACCAAAACCTCAACAAACCCAACCCCTGAACTTTGAATTTTTGATTAGTAGAACCCGATAATTGAGCCACTAAATCTTCATGTAAAGATCTACTTGGGGTGAAACTAGAAGGTTGGGCTTGGGGAGGAGACATTATGTAGTAGAAATGGAGAATAGCTAAGGTTTATTTATGGTTTTAGGGTGTCTAATACAAATAATGTAACAACTAGGACAAATTCAGATAATTCAAATGTAAATAATTATACCCTAGCTTGGAGAAAACCCTAGAATGCAATTCGGGCATGACAGTAAGCAACTATAAACAATTTGAAATAAAATTGAGTAAGAATTAAGTCACAAAAGAGCTTATTATTTTATGGAGGTGGAAACCCTAATTTTGATGTAGAATAACTTCCAAGTTTGCTGAATTTTCTCTTTGAATACTTAAAATTATTTTGTGAAATGTTTAAAATCCTAAAACATTGATTTTTATGAGAAAAAGGCATAAAATTCTTCACCTAGTGAGTGTCTTATCTGTTGGAAGTTTGTCATTGGCGATGTTGTTTAGTAACATGAGCATGGTATGCAAATTTTGTATGATCTAGTGTTGTCATTGATTTCAACATTGTGGTGGATCATTCCAACGTGATTTAGAAGTATTTTCAAAGATATTCATATAGGTTAAGTTGGTCTAGAAAGTATAGCTACAAAGGAAAATGCCCGAGTGTCAAATTTATCTCTATAGTGGTTCAATGCGCCAGTTTTTGGGTCCACACTCCACCACAAATAGTGATGTCACTCTATGATTCTAATAGAAATTTGGTGATCATCAAATGCATCTAAATCTAAGAGTTGTTCTTTAGTGAAGTATTCAAGAAGATATGAATGATCGAGTTTAGTTCTATATATTGCAATCATTTTTGGTACAGTGTATCGGTGTGGGAGATTATGCATTTCTTTATGAATGATTACTTTGTGTTATGATTTTGAAAAAAAACTATTAGATTTCAGTTAAGTGAGAATTCTAGATGAGATCGTGTTTTGAGTTCCACATGTGGCGAATTGGGTAAACAGTTGAAGGTTTTTAAGTTTAGGTCTTATTTGGGACCGACCTAATACATTTGAAGAATTAATGTGTTGCAATCTTGTGTAAGACCTATATTGGGTCCATCCTGACCTATCTTAAGGAGAATTGAATTTTTAATTAAGGCATGAGATGTGGATGAAATGTTTTGAGGACGAAAATTTTAATTTTGTGTGCTACTTCCATTTAGGTCAACCTAATTGAAGTTACAATTGATATGGATATATATAGGAAATTGTTTTTGATGTTTTGAAATGAGTGTAAGAGTGGTGTGAGTAATGTGCAATAAATTACATGTACAATTTTCCTTCTACATGTGTGTGATGTGAATGTGATATGAGTTGTGCGAATTTTGTCAATACAAAGAAGAGCAATGCATTATCTAGATTAGTGCATAGATTATTTTGTACTTCATTGGAACTGTAATCCAACATTTTGTAGATACATTTGTAATAGTTCAATAGGATATGAGCCACCCCTTTTTTCTTCTATATTATTCTGTATGGGAAGTGAGACCACTAGATAGTGAGTCCATGTGTAGTGAGCATTTTTGTAATATACTATATCCAAATATAATATATTGTGAGCTAAATCTCACCGTGGTTTTTCCCATTTTGAGTTTTCCACGTAAAAAGTATTGGTGTTCATGTGCTATTTGATCTTGTGGATGTTTCATGTTTTCACTCATTATTGTAGTTGAATTTGTTTTGGTAATTGGATGGCTAGTGTATGAATGGTTTAATAGAATATTGATTCACCCCCTCTCAGTATTCTAAGTGTTCAACAATTGGTATTAGAGATTGGATCTCTAGAAGGAGCATGAACACTTTGGAAAGATCTTGGTGTTTGAACACATGATTGATAAAAAATTTCCGATTCCTTCGAAAGAGATTCCTACTATTGGATATACAGAAGAAGATTGCATGCTTGAAAAATATGGAGAGGTCAAAGTTGCTCTTGAAGATCTTAACAAAGTTGAAAGTGAGAACCTAAATCTAAAGGAAAATCTTAAAGAGGAAAATGAATGCATTACAAAACCAAGAGAGCATATCAAGAAGTTTAGAGAAAGGCATAAGGAAGTCAATGAACAATGGAAACAAGCAAATGAGTATCTCACATGACTTAAAGTGCAAGTGGAAGAAAAAAAAAAGGTTGAGGAATGTCTAAATGCAATTGTAGAAAGAAAAAAAAATGAATGCATGAGGCTTGAACAAGAAGTGGTAAATCTAAGATCAGATCTAGAGAAATAAATAATTCACGAGGATAAATTCAAGAAAAGTTACACAATGCTTGATGAGTTAATTGTATGTCAGAAAGCATCTAAAGAAAAAGGTGGTCTAGGACTTGAAAAAGGAGAAGGCTCAAAAGCAGCTTAGACACCTAATGAAGGAAAGGAGATTAGTGAACCGAAGAAGATTCAAGACAAGAAGAAAAATGCCAAGTTTTGGAATCAAAGAAACAATGCTAGAAGACCCCCTATCAAGAAACCAAACGCTCAAAGGTACCCATCTTTCAATGGTATTTTTTTATTCTTTCAATAAATTTGGGCATAGAGTAATGGAATGTAGAAGAAGAATGAATCAGAATGTTCCATCCTTTACTATTGAATGTCTACATGAAAAATATTTAGACATAGAGAAAATAAATGCAAAATTCAAATTATGAATGGATATAATAAAGGTAGAATGATTCAATCCTTGAAGGGTTACTATTATACATCCTATGGATTTGGACACAAATCTAATCAATGGAGATTCAAAATAAATGGAAGGAATAATGCTCAAATAAATGTCATATAAAAAAAAAATAGTAGGCCTAGATATATTAACTAAATTTTGTAAAAGTAGAAACACAAGGATGATCAAGAAAAGAAGAATGAAATAGTCAAAAAAATTGATCTAATAAAATTAAAGAAGGAAATGGAAAATATCTAGAGAAAGAAAGAGGAGCTTTAAAACAAGGAAGAATCAAAGACTACAAATGAATCTATACCACCCTCTGGTGCAGATAATTCATTTGAGAATTGAACATAGGCATTGGATTAGGGGAGGCAATTAAAAAAATCAAATAACCCCCCGCCGATATGAGGTGTCATGGCTTGGAATGAAGAATGGAATGCTTAATTTTTTGACTTGAAGATTGTGGAAGGAAATATGCTAATGCAGGAATTTGTGAGGCTTGAGAAGTTGACTACAAATTATAATTGTTAGGGTTGGTAGCTATATGGTTTGAAGTGTTTATTGCAAAATTAGGTCAAATCAAAGAGTCAAAAGCATATTTTCTAAGGAAAATTCATTACATTAAATGCATTTGAAGGAGAATAGAGGAAAAATAAGTGAATTTGAAGAATCCAAAGCATCTCCAAGTTATTGTATATGAAAACCCTACTTCATCGAGTAGAGAAAAATGTATTTGGAAATCCTTGCATATTCTAACTTTTTGGAATTGTCATTTTGAATACAATGGCAACATCAGAAGTTATAGATGTTTCATAGAGATTGCAAATCAAGTTTAAGAGATATTTTGCCAAAGTTTTAGAAGATGATTCCTTAGATGCATTTCACACATACCTTATGGGATTTTTCCTACTAAAGACATTAAGGCATACATTCATAGCAATATTGATGAAGAATCCTCTGAAAAATTATTCAATTTATCAGTAGATGAGCTAGTTGGGAGTGATTACACTTTAAAGCTATAATAAAAAGTCTTAAATGAGAAGAAATTAGATGTATGGCAATGGTTTCTAAAATTTAGCTATGAAGAAAAGTGAATTAGAATGGAATTAAGTAGAATTCATCATCAATTCATGTGGATTGATGGCCCTCACATGATTACCAAGGAAGCAATTAGAGATATTACTAGTTTGTGTCCACCAGAGAAATTCTAGTTTGGGAATCCACTAAGAACAAGGATATAATGGAGAGAATGGATGCTAAAATAAACCCTATCAAAATCCCAAAAATCAAATATGTAGCTATGGTTATTGGACATACGATTTATAGAGAAAAATTGGTCTCTTCCACCACAATTCATGTGACACAGGACATGATTGAGAAAAATGTTGAGTATGACCTATACGAGTTGCTCTAACAAAAAATGATGGGGAACCTGAAGGAAATTAAAAAGAAAAATCATGTTTTCATGTAAGGAATTTTTTTGATATGTCTGGTTTTCTACTTTTTGAAGGAAGTTCCTATGGTTGGAAAGGTCAATTGGTCAAGTGAAAAGCCTTTTTCACACCATATAGGAGATTAAATGAGTGATCTTGGAGATATGAATGCTCAGGGTGATTCCCTTGCATCCTTATTTGCAATATTTCAAAGAAGAATGAGCATGAGAAAAAGAATTCAAAGAAATGTAAAGAAATATATATGAATGACATTACCTTTATGGTCTCTACTAATTTTTGTATAATGGAAGTGGTTGAACCTAGAACCAATTGGGTTCAAGAGCTCGGTTATGAAGTATAAAAAGTAGAAGCTATTGGCTATGCAAAAGTGCTACTCAACAACCCTAAAGATCCTAGTAGACCAAGGTATGGAAATTATAAAGAAAAATCAATGAAATTTCATTAATTATTTAAGAAATCACAGTTGAAGAAAGATGTTGATGTTAAGTTATACACATATTCCAAATAACTTGGCATCTCAAAAGACAGTTAGGGTTGCCATAGAAAATATAGAGCAGATATGAGTGTAGCAAGAGCCTTTGGTAGCTCTAGGATATTAGTCACTACATCTCTACTTGTAGCTAGTGAAAAGAGGAAATCCATAGATATTCTTCCGGTAAGGGAGAAATCCCCTCCAATAGTTCATGCCATCAGGAAATAAGCAAAGAAAACCACAAGCAGAGTTAAGTAGAAAGCTACAAGGAAAAATAAAATTGGCATCAATGTTGCTGAACTAAAGAAGATTTAAATGTTGACGTCAGTGCCCCATAACCAAATATGGAAGGAGATATGCATATAGATGATGCTCAAAATGAGCATGAGATCAATGAATCAATGAATGAAGTTGTAAAGGCATTACAAGAGATAACACCTAGAACCAACATTGGTTTCTCCCTACCTACAATGGAAAACTTGAAACTACTAACTAACTCCTTCAAGGAATATTCCTCTGGTTAGAAAGATCAAGTTGAAATAGAAGATGAAGCAAGGTTTGTAGAAACGATATTGTTGGACATTACAGAGAAGCATGCATTTGCATACAACAAAGCTGGAGAGAGTTTGAAGGATGTACAAGCCTCTGAAGAGGAAGTAAAGACCTTATTTTTGTATTGCATGAAGTGGTTGGATGCCACACAAAGCATAGAGTATGCCATGGATGCAATTGAGAAACAAATAAGTAGTGCACCAAAAACTTATGATCTAGTACAAGATAGAGATGCTTAAACCTAGACTGCTATAGTGAACTTACATGAAAAATACTTCACCATGTAGAGCCAGAAAGAAGAAATGATCAAATAGTTTGAGAAGATAAGGGACTTGGTGAAGATTAAGTATATACCTATCTCAAGTGCCCTTGTCAGTGAAAACATCACTTCAAAGATAAGTCTCACTCCTAGGACTCTAGAAGAAGGAGAGGAAACCTTGGTGTAGCTTGAGTCATAGTATAGTACTCTTGGAGAAAAAAAGAAACATTGGGAAGAAGGTAAATCTACTTGGAAAGTTATCTTGCAAAATCTTCAAGGGTCAACATCTTTGAGTTGACCATTCTTAATTTTTATGCTTTTTTCAAGATTTTCATATTCTTTTGCAAATATGCGAATGATATAGGAGTTTTTGGTTAACTTCCTAAGGGGGAGTTAGCACATTCTTTCAGTTATATTTGTTTTTACATCTGAGGGGGAGTATACAAAGTTTTTGGTACCAACACACCCTTTTCCAGATGTCAAAGGGGGAGAAATATTTAGAAAGTTACTTGGGAAAAAAATTCAAAAAATTACTTGGTGAGATATTTGGGGAGATGCAAGTTTCTTTTGGAGAATGTTTTTTGGTAAGTATGTTGCCATCAATGACAAAGGGGGAGATTGTTGGAAGTCTGTCATTGATGATGTTGTTTGGCAACTTGAGCATGGTATGTACAATTTGTATGATCCAACATTGTCATTGTTGTCAGAATTGTGGTGGATCATTCCAACATGATTTAGAAGTATTTTTGAAGAAATTTATATAGGTTAATTTGGTCCAAAAAGTATATAGACAAAGAAAAATTCTTGTGTGAAATATGTCTATACAGTGGTTTAGTGCATCATTTCTGGGTCTGCACTCCACCACAAATAGGGATGCCGCTTTGTGATTCTAATAGTATTTTGGTGATCATCAAATGCATCTAAATCCAAGTTTTTTTGTTGTTTAGTGAATTATTCGGGAAGATATGAATGACAAAGTTTAGCTCTATATATTGTAGCCTTTTTTTGTACAGTGTGTTGATGTGGGAGCTTCCATATCAATTTGTGTTGCAATGTTGAAAATAAGCTATTAGGGTTGAGTGAGAACTCTAGATGAGATCGTGTTTTGAGTTTTACATGTGGCGAATTGGGTAAATAGATGAAGGTTTTTGTGTTTAGGTCTTATTTTGAGCCGATCTAACATGTTTGAATAGATAATATGTTTCAATATTGTGTAATACCTATATTGGGTCCATCCCAAACTGATAGGGAGGGTTGGAGGAATCACTCCATGATTCCTGCTCTAGGTCTTACCTTGGAAGACCCCTTGGTGTCTCACTTCACCACCTTAACCTATAGGACCTATTCCTACCTTAGGTTCCCCTGGTTCTCCTTTCCAACCCAACTACCATCACATACTCTTCCAACCAAGTCAACCTTGGTGCTTGCTTTGCAATTCTTCCCTTAGCCCTTAATCCACCCTAAAGGCTAACCTACTCCCAATACTAGATTTCATCTTTGCAGGGGTGTGGAGATAATTCTATTAGGTTCAATCCATCTGACCCTGATCCTTGAGGGTCCACCTAACTTCAATTTTCCATCGCTATTACCAAACCCTCATTTAGGGTTAAAAAGGCTACTAGCCCTAGGAGCCCCAATTAGGCCTCTTTCTCCGAGAAAACAGGGTGTTTCCCTAAATTATTCCAAGTCACCCCCAATATTTTCTTGGGTTTCCTAGTTCTATTGGCCACTACTCCAATATTTCAGAGGTCTTAGCTCTCAACTGACCGTACACAGGCTCAACTCCCAATTTGGCAAAATTTGGCCTTTTGAAGCCTTTTCTTGACCATACAGCAGACTATCAAACTTTCCTTTCACTAGATGGATTGGTGGAGATTTATCCCCCATGCTATGTCTTTGCTAGGAATTTATCTACCCTCTCCACATGTAACTTGTTAGGAAATGATTATCCTTGCAAATCAAGTGCTCTGCACTTTTTTGTCTTCCCTAGCCGGACACCTCCTGGCTCGCCTAGAAGAAAAACTTCCATGGTATCTCCGTTGCTACCTAAGTATCCTAATCCTACCATATTTACAATCATGGAGTCTAGTCACAATTCCCAAGGGGTTGTACAATATGTACAGTGGGAATGTGAACTAAACCTCCATTCTTCAGAAACTGCTTATCAGATCAGCAACTAACAAGAACACAAACTATCTACCAACAAAGATTGAAATTGAAAAAATTAACTAGCTAATGTCACACAATGCTTAAAAGAAAATTGCACTAAATCCTACACAACTCACAGTGCCATGATCAATCCATGAACACACTAATTCAAAGCAAAACTAGCAAATACACACTAAAAACCACTGTTTTCTTGATTTCAAAACTTTCACACCAACTTGAATGTTTCCAAACTTGTTTTCAGGTTGAGGCACACCATATATAGGCCACTAAAGTAGTTAAGCTCGGCCTTAACTCTTTGCTTGGCCGCTTGTGGATTCTTTTAGCCTTATTTCAAAATTTAGGACACTAACACCTAAATAGGTCTAAAAAGGTCTTAAGCTTTTCTTGTAGCCCAAAACCTCAACCTATCAAATGGTCAACATGACCTTAAAAACTCAATGGATGATCACCAAAATACCACTAAGGCACAAACATGAAGGAACAAGATTATGAAGATAAGTTGTCCTAGACAAATTGGCCAAGCATGACCTTCTAGACAACTTTCCTAAGGTGAACTATGGGGTGCTCCTGCACCATTCTCCCCCTCTGCACAAAAATTAAGGAATGTGGGGAGAGATCAAAGATGGGTCGATACCCTACTTCTTGAACTGAGCTTCATCCACCAATGTAGCCTCCAAGTTTGGTTTGTTCCTCCATTTGATGAGATGTTCCATGTATTCCTTATGCCGGGTAGACTTCTTCATTCTTGACTCCAAGATCCTCTCTACTTGTAGCTTGTCCCTAGTAGGTAAGGTTATGTTACTCACATCCTTCAAGACCTCCATATTGATCTGATCCACATCAGTGACTGATCCTTTATACCTAATCAAGTCAGCTACATTGAACACTGGTGAAATACCTAAATCTGCAGGTAGCTCCACCTTGTATGCATTCTTTCCATATTTGGCTAACACCTTACATGGTCCCACTCTCTTCATCTGCAACTTGGTTGATTTCCCCTTCTACAATCTAGATTTGTTGAGGTGGACCATGACATAGTCCACTACTACAAATTGTAAATCTTTTCTAGACATATCCACCTTAGTTTTCAACTTTTGGGTAGCCTCGGTGACTATCTTCTTCACCTGCTTCTGAATCTCCTTCAGGGTCCAAGAGAAATCCTCTGCATGTCCACTCCTATTCTCCATAGCTCCTAGATCCTTGAGCTCACACACACCTCTTGGGTGCATTCCATACACTATTTCAAAAGGACTCTTACCTGTGGTACTATTTACACTGTCATTGTATGCATATTCTGCTTTTGAGATAACTAAATCCCATGTCTGTCCATACTCCTTAGCTAGGCATCTGAGAAGGTTACCTAACACTCTATTAACCACCTCTATTTGTCCATCAGTTTTAGGATTGTAAGCTGATCCAAAAGATGGGTTGGTCCCTAATCTGCTCCATAGAGTCTTTCAAAAATGACTCATGAACTTCACATCCCTGTCTGAAACAATGCTCAAAGGAAATCCATGGATCCTTATAATTTCTTTGAAGAAAGGTGAGCAATATAGCTAGCATCATGGGTGGTTTTGCAAGGGATAAAGTGACTCATCTTACTGAATCTATCGACCACCACATAGACACTATCAAACCCTATTTTAGTCTCTGGGAGTCCTACCACAAAGTCCATGCTAACACACTCCCATGGTCTATTAGGAATGGGTAGGGGTTGATATAAACCTGCCTTACTAGCTCCTCCCTTGCCTTTCATACAAAATACACACTGCTCCACATATGTCCTGACATCCCTTGACAACTTAGGCCAATAGTAGAACCTTTGCACTAGTTCCATTGTCTTGTTGATACCAAAATGTCCACTAAGACTACCATTGTGCTTCTTTTGGATGAGATTCTCTCTCATTGATCCTCTTGGAACACATAACTGATTCCCCTTGAATAAAAATCCACTTTGCAATGTATACTCTGAGTATTGACTATGAAAGTGATTCTCAAAGTCAAAACATACCTTGCAGGCCTCCGAGAAGTCTTCAACCTCCCCATAGAGATCCTTGAAACTCTCTATTCCAATGCTCTTTATCTATATCTCTTGCACTGTCAGCAATCTCCTGCTTAGTGCATCTGCCACCTTGTTCAACTATCCCTTCTTTTTCTTGATGGTGAAAGTGAAAGCTTGGATGTATTCCATCCATTTCAAATGTCTATTGCTCAACTTCTCTTGAGTGTTGATATAGCTAAGTGCCTGATTGTCGGTAAAGACTACAAACTCTTTAGGTAGAAGATAATGCCTCCATTTCCTAAGTGACTATACTAAAGCATAAAGTGCTAGGTCATAGGTAGAATACTTCTTCTTAGCTTCATTGAGCTTTTCACTAAAGAAAGTTATAGGCCTGCCTTCTTGGCTTAGCACTCCTCCTACTGCAACTCCACTGGCATCATATTCCACTGTAAACAACTTATCAAAACTAGGTAACAAAAGAATGGGTTGAGTTGCCACTTCTTGTTTTAGTTTCTCAAAACCCTTCTCAGCTTCTTGAGTCCACTTGAACTTAGTCTTCAGGCCACCTTTAATTGTGTCAAGGACTGGTGCACATATGCCACTAAAGTTCCTTATGAATTTCCTATCAAATTGAGCCAACCCATGAAAAATTCTTACCTCTATCCCTATGGTTGGTGTAGGCCAATTCAGGATAGCCTCCACCTTGCTTGGATCCATCTTCAATGATCCTTGGGATACTACAAACCCCAAATACACAAGCTCCTATTTGAAGAACTCACATTTCTCTAGGTTGATGGCTAACTTCTTTTCTTGCAATCTTCTAGGAACCAACTCCACATGCTTTAGATGTTCTTCTATTGTCTTGCTAAAGATGAGTATATCATCAAGAAATACCACCACAAATATCCCTGTAAAGTCTTTGAGCACTTCATTCATGAGCCTCATGAATGTGCTAGGGGAATTAGAGAGGCCAAATGGCATAACTCTCCACTCATACAACCCATCAATTGTCTTAAAGGCTGTCTTGCACTCATCTCCATCCTTGATTCTGATATGATGGTATCCACTCTTGAGATCCAACTTGGTGAAGTACTGAGCTCCTCCAAGACAATCCATCAAGTCTTCAATCCTAGGACTAGGGAACCTATACCTGATTGTGATTCTATTTATAGCTCTAGAATTAGTGCATAATCTCCACTTACCTCCTTTCTTGGTTGCTAATACCACTAGTACTGCACATGGGCTAATGCTCTTCCTAATCAATCCTTGATCTAACAACTCCCCCACTTGCCTAGCTACCTCTAGATTCTGATCCGGTGTAAGCTTATAAGGTGCTTTGTTTGGAAATGAAGCTCTTGGTATGAAGTCAATTTGATGGCTAATGGCTCTCTTTGGAGGTAAGGTTGTAGGTGTACCATCACTAGCTATGTCCTTGAATTGTTCTAACAACTTCTGGACTGCCTCCGATATGACTATTTTCTTAGCCTTGTCTTCTTCTTTGGGTTGCAACATAACCACATATCCTTCACCTCCTTGATTTAGGTTGTTAATGAACTCTTTTCCACTGCTCAATAAGACACTAGGGGTCTTTATCTTTCCTTCTTCCTCATCTGACAGTGACTGCAATTTGAATGTCTTTCCATCCTTCTTGAAAGAAATTGTGTTCTCTTTCCCATCATATGTGACACCTCTATCATACTTCCATGGTCTGCCCAATAGAAGATGGCATGCATCCATAGGTAGCACATCACAAATCAACTTATCCTTATACCCTCCAATGGAGAACTCCACCGTTGTTTGTTCATTGACAAGAACATTCTGCCCTTTGTTCAACCATGTTACTTTGTAAGGGTTAGTGTGGGGTACCTTCTCCAATTTCAACTTCCTTACTACCTCTTCTGAGATTATGTTATCAGTAGACCCTGAGTCCACTATAACCTTACACACCTTTCCAAGGATTTTGCACCTTACCCTGAATAAGGCTCTCCTTTTCTTTGGCTCTTCCTTGACCGATTGTCTGATTAAAACTCTCCTAAACATCAGGTTCTCCCCCATTTCTGATTCAATGTGATTAACCTTAGGTGATTTGGTACTCATGGTGTCCTCTTGATCATATGCCACTGGCTTTTTAGTATTTGATGAAGATGCTTTCTCTGGGCACCTATAAGCTGGATGTCCTACCTGACCACAATTATAACACTTCATACTAGCAAAGTATGAGTTGCTTCTGCCTGCTCCTCTTCCTCTATTTGATCCTCCTTGAGATACTCTACCTTTTCCATAACCTCCTCTAGAAGGTGTTTCACTTCCATGCTCTGTGAGTTTGGGTTCTCCTTGGTTTCTTTGTTCAGTCCCTCTACCTTGGTAGCCACCTCTATGTCCTCTTTGATCTCTACCTTTGCCTCTTCTCTTAGAAGCCTGGTCTTGTTTTCTCTTGCTTCTTTCCTCAATATTTATAGCTAATTGGTAACATTGGTGTACTGTCTTAGGAATTAGAAGAGTCATCTCCTCTTGAATGTTCCACTTCAAGCCGTTAAGATACCTAGCCACCTTGAGACTTTCATCTTCTGAAACATTAGACCTCATACAAAGTTTTTGAAACTCCCCAGTGTAGGTGTTCACATCTTGGTCTCTTTGTCTCAAGCTTTGTCTCTTCTTATGCAATTGAATCTCATAATCATCTGGCATGTATGCTTCTCTCACTTTTGCAACCATACCCTTCCAAGTTGAAATAGGCTTCTTGCCTTCCTTTTTCCTCTTTGTCTGAATGAATTTCCACCATGTCAAGGAAGATCCTCTCAATCTAGATTTGGCCACCTCCACCTTCTGTGCTTCAATGACTCCATCACACTCAAAATGGTTTTCCATGCCCTCTATTCAATCCATGACTAGATCAGCTTCCAATTTTCCACTAAAGAGTGGTATGCCTTCAAGTGATTTTCCACTCAAAGCCTTCAATGCTTTCAAGAACGGTTCTTCTTGCAGAACAGGGTCAGGTTCAGGGGTCTTTTCTTCCTCTGCAACCTCTTCACTCTTTGGTACCCTGCCTTCCAATCTATCACTGACCTCATTGGCCTTGGTCTGCACATTACTCAATGCTTGCTCAAGTTGAGCTAGTCTTTCCCTTAATATCCTATTGTCTTCCTCTTGATCTTCGACCTTCTTTTCCAACTCAATGTTTGTCACCAGGGTTGTGGAACCACTAGATTCAAGGTCTGACATACAAGATTCTATCCCAAATCTTTTACTTGCTCTGATACCAATCTGATAGGGAGGGTTGGAGGAATCACTCCATGATTCCTGCTCTAGGTCTTACCTTGGAAGACCCCTTGGTGTCTCACTTCACCACCTTAACCTATAGGACCTATTCCTAGCTTAGGTCCCCTGGTTCTCCTTTCCAACCCAACTACCATCACATACTCTTCCAACCAAGTCAACTGTGGTGCTTTGTTTGCAATTCTTCCCTTAGCCCTTAATCCACCCTAAAGGCTAACCTACTCCCAATACTAGATTTCATCTTTGCAGGAGTGTGGAGATAATTCTCTTAGGTTCAATCCATCTGACCATGATCCTTGAGGGTCCACCTAACTTCATTTGTCCATCGCTACTACCAAACCCTCATTTAGGGTTAAAAAGGCTACTAGCCCTAGGAGCCCCAATTAGGCCTCCTTCTCTGAGAAAACAGGGTGTTTCCCTAAATTCTTCCAAGTAACCCCCAATATTTTCTTGGGGTTCTTGGTTCTATTGGTCACCACTCCAATATTTCAGAGGTCTTAGCTCTCAACTGACCGTACACAGGCTCAACTCCCAATTTGGCCTTTTGAAGCCTTTTCCTGACCATACAACAGACTGTCAAACTTTCCTTTCACCAGATGGATTGGTGGAGCTTTCTCCCCCATGATATGTCTTTGCAAGGCATTTATCTGCCCTCTCCACACGTGACTTGTCAGGAAATGATCATCCCTCCAAATCAAGTGCTCTGCACTTTTTTGTCTTCCCTAGCCGGACACCTCTTGGCTCGCCTAGAAGGAGACTTCCATGATATCTCTATTGCTACCTAAGACTCCTAATACTACAATATTTACAATCATGGAGTCTAGTCACAATTACCAAGGGGCCGTACAATATGTATAGTGGGAATGTGAACTAAACCTCCATTCTTCACAAACTGTCCGTCACATCAGCAACTAACAAGAACACAAACTATCTACCAACAAAGCTTGAAATTGAACAAATTAACTAGCCAATGTCACACAATTCTTAAAAGACAATTGCACTACATCCCTCACAACTCACAGTGCCATGATAAATCCATGAACACACTAATTCAAAGAAAAACTAGCAAATACACACTAAAAACCACTGTTTTCTTGATTTCAAAACTTTCACACCAACTCGAATGCTTCCAACCTTGTTTTTAGGTCGAGGCACACCATATATAGGCCACTAAAGTAGTTAAGCTCGGCCTTAACTCTTTCCTTGGCCACTTGTGGCTTCTTTGGCCTTATTTCAAAATTTAGGACACTAACACCTAAATAGGTCTAAAAAGGTCTTAAGCCTTTCTTGTAGCCCAAAACCTCAACCTATCAAATGGTCAACATGACCTTAACAACTCAATGGATGATCCCCAAAATGCCACTAAGGCACAAACATGAAGGAACAAGATTATGAAGATAAGTTATCCTAGACAAATTGGCCAAGGATGACCTTCTAGACAACTTTCCTAAGGTGAACTATGGGGTGCTCCTGCACCACAAACTATCTTAAGGAGAATTGAATTTTGAATTAAGGTGCGAGATGTGGATGAAATGTTTTGAGGACAAAAAGTCCAATTTTGTGTGTTACTTCCAATTAGCCCAACCTCATTGAAGATACACTTGATATGGATACATATAGGAGATTGATTTCAACATTTGGAGATGAGTGCAAGAGTGGTGCGAGTAATGTGTGATAAATGACATGTAAATTGTTCCTTCTACATGTGTGTGAAAGAGTTATGCGAATTGTGTGAATATAGAGAAGAGTAGTGCATTGATCCCGATCAATGCATAGATTATTTTGTACTTAATTGGAACTATGATCCAACTTATTGTAGATGCATTTGTAATAGTTCAATAGGTTGTGAGCCACGCCTTTTTTTCTTCTATCTTATTCTTTGTGGGTAGTGAGCCAATTGGACAGTGAGTCCACTTGTAGTGAGCATTTTTGTAATATACCATATCCAGATATAATATATTATGAGCTAACCCTCACCATGGTTTTTCCCATTTTGGGTTTTCCATGTAAAAAATCTTGGTGTTCATGTGCTATGTGATCTTGTGGATGTTTCATGCTTTCGTTCATTATTTTGGTTGAATTTATTTTAATGTCTGAATGGTTTAATAGAATACTGATTCACCCCCCCTCTTAGTATTCCAAGTGTTCAACATTATTTGCCATTACTCTTCGCTCGCATGAACCAGAGCATACAACTACCCGTTCATCAGATTTGAATCTAGATCGTCGATCTTCATGCGAAAAGCTTGATTAGATGGTGTGAATTGGTCAGTAGGATTTGAAAAGACTTGAACTGCTTTGAAGCTCCTTGAGGCAATTAGAAAATTCCATTTGGAATTACTTTTACAACTTAGCTAGACACGTTGCCAAAGAGAAAAGTCAATAGAATCCACATGGTAGCCTCTCGCCATTCCATGGCCATGAAATAAAATGATAGATGAAGGCCTACAGAATGGTGGAAAACTGTTAAGATCATGCTTCATAGCATTACATAATCACACATTAAGCTTCTCTTTTTATGCTACAATACTTAGTCATTTTTCTGTATCACCTACTTATCCATCAAACAACTCAAATTTTTCCACGTAGCATTCATTGAGGTTGCTTGGAGATAATATGACTATCAAAACTTGTACATGTCTCGCTATCTCACTCTTCTACAGTCCATTTGTGGATCCACTTAAAAGGTTCAGTGGAATGGCGAAAAGCTTGATGCTCGCCACATAGCCTTGGTGGGATTGATTAATGGGTCCCACTTGAATGCTCAAAAATGATAGATGGCGACTTCTTATGTTTCTCTAGGAAAAATTAAATAAATAAAAAATTGCCCACGAACTGATGGAACCAATGAAAGCATTGACACTTGACAACAAATGATATAACCCGCATACAACTTAAGGTAAATATTAAAGTATGTGCATAAAAGTTGTTTTAAAAAGAGGGGCCACAACTAGGCTAATGATGAAACATGGCTTAGGCTTGACTTAGGCTTGACTTAGGCTTAACAAAATATCCAAACTTAAGACATTTAGTGAAATACTTTCGACACATACATAAAGTGATTTTCAAAGACTAAAGTGACGGATTCAACATGTAACACTAGGCAAATGAGGCTCGTGGATATATGACTTAAAAGACATAAGTCATAACTTATATGATCAGATATCGATTTTAACAAGTTAATGACTAATTAGAAAAAGGGTTAGAGAGATTGGACTGTTAGGATTTTAGACCTTAGGAGAACCCTAGATAAACTTTTAACAAGCCCTAACCAATGAATGATGACCAAAACGCTGAAGATTTTGGGACAGAGACTTGGAATCATGGAAAATTTAACAATTCCTACCAGTATCTCCAGTTGGGGATGCTTGTTTTAATAGAACAATGTGAGATCTCATAAACTTGAGGAGAGCGGACCACAAAACAACAAACCAAAACTAGGCAAAAGCTCAGACAAGGTAGAAAAGACAAAGACCATACCAGACAACTATACAAAACTTTACATAAAATACATTCTACATTATGCCTTCAAGAATTGTCCGTGTTCTAGCAACTCAAGAATTTCTTCGATTAAATTTTGTAGAAAATATGAGTCTTCTCCATATGTGTTACTAATCAGATATGGGCCCATCCACAACTCATCAAACTTTTCCTTTTCTTGTGCTCTGACATTGCGCATTAATAAAATATCTCCAATTCTTTTAGAAGAACTCTTATCATGAAGATTCTTAACTTGCAACTGCATCTTAACATTCTGTTGTTGTGGATTTCTTCTTTGTCTCATCCAGCCCTGTCAACAGATTTATCCTATGTTATATATTATCAAAAATCTCATCATCATTCTTCTGGATACACTTATACACCTTCATAAGATTATTTGTAGGCATTCTAGCTTCAAGACCATAAACCAAGTTGAAAGGTAACTACCCTGTATGATTTATAATTTTTTATATAAATTTTTTTAACATAAATTATTTAAGGCAGTTTAATGTAATCAATTTACCTTGATGAAATATATAAATACATGATGGAAATCAAAAATACCATTAAAAAAATTACTATAATTTTATTTTCGTAATATACACCATTTTTCAATTAAAAAAGTTTTAGATGATAGTTAAAGAGGTGTCGCTGGCTGGAGTTGATAACTCAGTGTTGCAGTTGGTGCAGGAAGTCCAAACGTAAATTGAATTTATAAAAACTGAAATATCTATTTGATCTGATTCTTAGCTTGTGCATATTCTTAATTTCTCTTTCCAATCACTTTCTTCACACCCTTGTAGTATCTGATATGTTTCTACTTTCTTCACACATTTGTAGTATCTGATATGTTTCTACTTTGTGCTTAAAGCTACATTTGTAGATGGCGTAGTAGTGGTGGATTTTCCTATGGTGGATTAAAGTCAGAAGATACTATAGCCAAACTCCCTGCACCGCCCAAACTTGTTTAAATAGGTAGTTCCTGTACCCATTGGAGCACTCTTTGATTTTGGTTTCTCTTGCACCACAGTCACTCCCAATGGAAATTATTACAGTAGCAATATCCAGCGTAAAGACATAATGCACAATGTGGCGGTGGGTTCTTTGCAGCTGCTGGAATTTCTTCAAGAACGATGCAGTCTTCCCCTACAACATCATCTTCACTGAGTTTGACTCGAAACTATACGGTTGAATTCGGATAACAATATCATATTCATCTCAAGACTTGCTAAACGTCCCTGACCTAATTTGAAAGTTATCCTCAGCAAAAAGGGTATCTGCATGCCTCGCAAAGGAATCAACATGGCCAGAAAAGTCAGCATTAAACAATTCTATTTTCCAGTTTCAAATACCTTGTCAATCATGCTTCCACAGCTTACTGCCATTTTGTTTGGCTTTGACGTGGAGCCAATTTACAATTGCTACAAATATGTTTATGGATATATCCTAATTCCCATTGGTGGGAGGTGGCTCTTTCTTTCCAGTTGCCAAATTTGTGGAGGTTTGAGACGACCGGTTTGAATTTCATTGTTTTATTGACGTTTTCTGTGTTTTCAATTTTAAGAATAAAATTATGTTTCATGTTTTATGTTTTTTCCTTCTATCAGGATTCAATTGTGTATTTTTTGAGTCAAATTCATTGATTCATATTTCATGAATTTGACTAAAAAATTATGCATTTAAATTGTGATAACAATATCATAATTTATACATTCAAAAAGTACATCCTATTTATCAATCGATGAGCTAAAGTGGCTCTATGATGAATGGTTTATAAATCACATCACTTGTTGAATGTTTTGCAAATGGGGTAGCAAGTTAAGTGGGCTTAACCTCGGGGGAAGCTCCATAGTTAAGTGTACTTAAGTTGTAGTATTGGGATGGGTGACCTCTTGGGAAGTCCCAATGCTTCACCCTTATGAACATCATCTAGATGCAATGAGTGGTAAGTGAACAGTTTATTCTCATGAGAGATGGGTTCATGTGAACCACTACTCATGAAATATGGGCCAATGAGTTTGACTAAAAAAACCATGTAGTAGAATTATGATTGTAATATTATGACATACTGTAAAAAATATCTCATACTTATCAATTGATGAGCTAAAGGGGTTCTATGATGAATGGTTTGTAATACACAACACTTGTCAAAGGTTTTGAAAATGGAGTATCAACCTAAATGGGCTTGAACTCGAAGGAAAATATATGCTTAAACATTCTTGAATGAGAGTAGTATCGGGATGAGTCGTCTCTCGACAAGTCTTGATGCCTCACCCCTATGAGCATCATCTAGATGCAATGACTATTAAGTGGACCATTCACTCTCACGAGAGACGGGTTTGTGTGAACCAATAGTAATGAAATATGGATTAATGAATTTAAATTAAAAACTATTTAGTTAAACCCTCATAGTAATATCATAACTTTACACATTGCATAAAATACCTCATACTTATCAATTGATGCGCTAAAGTGGCTCTATGATGAATGGTCCATGAACACTTTCTAAAGGTTTTGCAAATGGGGTAGCAAGCTAAATGGGCTTGAACACTGGGGGAAACTCCATGGTTAAACATGCTTGAGTCGAAGTAGTAGTGAGATGTGTGACCTCTCGAGGAGGCTCGATGCTTCACCCTAAGAACATGTCACATGCCATGCTCACTTTTTTCACATGTGAACATAAAATAAACACCCAATTTATTTTAATAAATATTTTACTAATATCATGTTCAACATGGTATTATATCATGCACACTTAGTGATAATACATGTGTAATAATATCACTAGCATATCATTTGAAAAGGTGAAGGAAAAAAAAAACATACTTGGAGTTAGTGGAATCCATTTCACACTTCAACAACAAATGTAACCTAGAAGGGTTTTGGGAATCATAAAAGTGAAGTCCATTATATGATACTCTCCTTGGTTCATTATATTAGTTAAAATAAATATAGTTTACAAAACAAGACCTATGTACTCTAAACTCTGACTAATAATTCAATTTTAAACAAAAATGAATTAATAGCTACTTAATAAATAGAACAATTCACTATATTAATTTAATTGACTAATATTCTCAAATATTAAAATTAATAAAATAGTCACATAATTTAATTTCAACACTGATCTAGTTGAACAACATCAAATAATGCTTGATATCATTAAATTAACAAGATATATTAAATTTAGTGCTTGTATTCAACATGTTTATTTATTTCAAACTAATGTTGATATTTCTAAATTCAACTTAATAATTTCAAACCTTCACATAGTAACTCATTATTTGTAAAACTAAATGATTGATTAGAAATGTTCAAAGAAAACAAGCAAATAATAAAATTCTCATCGTTTAGTTAAACTAGTTAAATTTAAAATAAAATTATGTATGTTGAACACAAAAATAAATTAAAAAGTATTTAATTGATTTATAAAATATAAATTAAAAAGTATTTAATTGATTTATTAAATATAAAAAATATATATTCAAAATTATGATGGAAAGCTTATCTTCATAAAAATCAATTAACTGATTTAAAAAATGCAAATAATATAAATTAAAACACATTATAGAAATCTTATCTATTTAATTCTCATAAAGCTTATTAAGATTTATAATTGGAGGAGGAATCATTCTTATTGTGAAAACTAGCTAGTTTCCTAATTACATTATTATAGTTTCTATTAAAGAGGTTAATATAAATAAATTTAATATTTTCTCCAAAAGAATTTACAAGACAACTTGTTGATTTTTGGTTAACTTAGAATAAATGTCTAAGTCATGACATTAAATCATGGGTACCTTGACTCATGGTACCCCATTAAGACTAACCCATGAATTAAATTTCAAATGTGATGAGTAAGAAATCCCATCCATTAGATGAGATTTAATTTAACCCTAGCCTCCATAGATTGGTCCTTCTCCTTACTACTAGACACACTAGAGCCCACCTGATGATGCTCAACATTCTCCTTGGAATTTTGTCGATGAGAATCACTATAGCTAATATTTGTATCTTCCCCATCCAAAAAGGACCCACGAGAATCCAATTTTTGCATAACCAATTTCTTGGCAAGGCCCTTCTTCCTTAAATTCCCCTTCTTTCTCTTTTTAGTGGAAGCTGCAATGGGGGATGAGGACCCCCGATAGTATTATCCTCCTCCACATTCTAGTTAGCATCACCATCCACACTTGTCTCCAAGATAATCGAAAAGGAATCCTTAGTCGTGGCCTTCTCCTTTCCCTTAATAGACTTGGAAAGAATGTGAGCTCTCACATGCTCCATTATGAGAAGAATGAGACCCTCATGTAGAAAAAGGGGCCTACGTTTCTTCAAATGGTCATAAACAAGAACTTCCAAGGATGAGAAGAGAAAAAATGAGAAAGAACCATGCAACCCATGTCTAAATTGATTAAGAAGGGTAAAGTGATGTTCGTGAACAACAGTGAAAAAACCTTCAAGAGTCACATACTGCATTATAACCTCATCCACTTCAGCCCAAATACACTTCAAAGAAGTCCATTCATACCCCCAAACTGGTATCTTAATCAACTTCACACACTCATTTTCCTTGAAGAACTGGTCCATAGAATCATTGTTGCTCTTCCTTTCCTTGAAAAATTTACAGTCATCCATCAACAACCCAGTGATAAAGGCAATAAATTTTTCATTAATAACAAAATCCACTCCCTTCACCTGCAAACATCTATTATGTCAACAACGAAAAAACTCCGTAGAGGCTTTGGGATTGTGGCCATGAGGCCTCTCTAGGAAAGGCATAAACTGCCCATGCCTCAGGATTCTCCAATTTTTTCGCTTCTTCTTCCAAACCTCACAAGATAGAGGCTCGAATCTACTTCTATCTCCACCCATTTCAATAGTCACCATTAACAAAATCTAGAGCGAAAACAATCTTGCATTTATTAAGAATGAACATGGGATTAGGAAAATTATAATCCACAAAATGTGTAGTAATAAGGAGGGTGATAATAGCTCAATCACACCAAATCTCAAACACTAAATTAGAAATCATTTCGCATTAAAAGTTTGGATTCCTTAAGAAGGAGAGAGTACTCCTCCCATGCCTTGAAATTATTAAGGTTGATAGCCTCATTTGCAAACAAATCGGCCAAGGAATCACCTTGCCTATAGATATTCATGATATGGATCTCATCAAAGGATCTTAGCATCATTATGGAGTCCATAATAAGATGTTCAACAATCCTGCTCGAGTTTTGATTGCCAAGTAAGCAATTGAAAACATTGAGGGAGTCTCCCTCCACCCAAGCCTTTTATTAGCCCTTATCCAATGCAAAATTTATGTTGATAAATGTAGCTTCGACCTCAACACAATGATTTGTTTGGATTCCCAATGGGAGTTCCATTGCACTCAAGAACTTGCCATCTTCATTTCTCAACACCGTTACAACCTACAGGCCCGAGATTACCTTTGGTTGTCCCATCAAAATTAATTTGAACCCACCCTAGGGGAGGGGGCTTCCACTTCGTGTTCAATTTGGCATTCAAGCTGGACCTAACTAACTTCTATAAGGAAAATAAGTGATCTTCCAATTATTATCACCATTAGATCATACCCATCCAATAAAGAGGATGGTGCACACCTATTGGACTCTTGAAACTGAAGGGAATTTTTTTCCACAATGAACCTTTGAATTTTGATAATGACACTCTCCACTTTTAGTTTAGAGTCATAATTTTTTTTGTTATTTCTTTCTTTCCATATTCTCTAGGAAATATGTGGGGCCATAAGCCCCCAAAGTCTTCGAAGATGAGGGGAAGAAGAATGACACCACAAAGCTAGAAAGGGAGTCCTGGAACACCCAGTGCAGGTTCTAGAGAGAAAGAAACTTGCTCCAAATGAGAAAGGAAAAGTTGCAGCCAAGAAAGAGATGTAAAGCACTCTATGCATTGCATTAGGAAAGGAAAGTCCCCTTCTACAAAGGTTATCCCAAGTCAACACCTTACTTTGCATTAAGAGCTTACAAAAAATATTTACCTTAGGAATCAACACCTTATGCCACAACTTCCCCCCAAAAAGACAAGGATCGATATTTTCCAAGGAGTTGATGAAAGATGAAGAGAAAAATAAGAAACCATTAGCACAAGGGGTCCATATAATCCACTCAGTCTAGTTAGGGAGCACAAATATTAGCTAGGAAATTTTGTAAAATAACCAACGTAGGGTCCCAATTTTGTAAAACTTTCTATGAACCATTATGAATGTAATCAACTACCATATGACCAAAATTATGCTTGTAAAAGGAAATAAGAGGCGGAGCCCACAAAAGATTCACCAATGAACCACCATCGCACCACACATCCTCCCAAAACAAAATCTTGGAATCATTACTTAGCAACCACTTAACACCCTTATAAATGAGATCCTTGTAGGGGATAATATTATTCCTGAAGTAGGACCCCAAGGGAATAGAATCAACATGCAAGAAATCCCAAACTCTCTCCACTCCACTCAGGTATTTATTCCTTATCAAAGAGGACCAAATAGCTTCCCCATTGAGGAATATCCAGATATTCTTCAAAAGGAGGGCCTTATTGAAGGACTTTATGTTTCTTAATCCCAAACCACCCTACTTCTTTAGCTTACAGACAAGATCCCAAGCAACCAGAGGAATTCTAGTCTTGTCTTCCACACCCGACTACAAAAAATGTCTCATAATTTTCTCCATTTCTTCTTCAAATTTCACCGAAATCCTAAAAAGGCTCAAAGCATAAAGAGGAAGATTCTGCAAAGTGGAAGGGATAAGTTGAACCTTACTCGCTTGACTGAGGGAACCCTTCCATCCAGCTAGCTTTCTATTGAACTTATCCAAGAGCCTTAGCCAGAAGGAGTCTGGAATATTAGAAACACATAAAGGAAGTCCCAAATAGGTCAATGAAAAGTCACCACAATTGCATGCTAAAATCCTTGCCAATTTTAATTGAAGAAACTTCGGGGTATTAAGGAAAAACATTTGAGTCTTAGGGAATTTAACATGTTGACCGTAAGCCATCTCATAATCACTAATCACCAACTTAATAGCCTTGACCGCATGAATTGAGGATTCACCCATCATGATAGTGTCATCAACAAATTATTGATGAGTGATAGGCACACATCTGGAGGAAGGAACTAACCCCCTCAAAGCACTAGCCATCAATGCTTTTTGAATATTCCTTCATAACACCTCAACCATATAGATGAACAAAAGTGGAGAAATAGGGTCTCCCTGTCTGATGCCCCAAGAGATCCAAAAGAAGGGAGAAGGGGAACCATTAACAAGAACCAAAAAAGAGTGAGTCAAAATGAGTTGCTCCACAATCTACAAGAATTTTTGGTAAAAACCAAAATGATCAAGCACTAGCAACAAGAAAAGCATGGCGTTGAGTGGGAAGGTGTGGGGTGTCTCTTGTTTGAATTTTTCTGTTGGTTCAAGAGATGGTGAGGAAGATGCAGAGGACTTAGAGGATGATGATGCGGACTGGGTGGTCACTCCTTTGTTCTCTCTTGGTGTTGATGGTGCTGGTGGGTCTATGCATGTCATGGGTAGGATCCTTCCTCCTATGATGGATGTGGTTGGATGACTCGTGTGACCTATTAACTATTTTTTGGGGGTGTTGTTTCACCCTATGTTTCGGGCTTGGTGCTTCTTGCCTCTCCTTGGTCTCTCTTTAAATGGCTGCCTACTTCCAGTGGTGGCTTTCCCTTGTGGATTCTGGTTGTGGGTGAGGGAGTGCATGTTTCTGCCCTAAATCTAGTGGTGGTCTATGATGAGGAGGTTGCTTTTTCTATGTTACAGAGGTTAGTGGAATTTCTCAGAGATGATGTTGTGGGTATTCACTGGTGAATGCCTTCCCCTATTTTTGTCAATTCTTTTGACGACATGTTGTTGAATATGGTGGCTTCATTCTGTTGCAAAGAGGGTGTTGTCCCTTCTTTGGTCTATGTTTTGGTGGTTTGAAGGCTTATCTATCTTGTGTGGTGGGGTTCGAGGCTCTACCGAAGGCCGTTGTTGCTCTTTCTAGTGGGGACTGTGATGATGTTGGGTTGGGGGTTTAAAAATCCCCTCTTTATGTGTGTTAGAACCCAAATTTTCCATTAAAATTCCAAGGTATTTTACCCATTTAAACCCATTATTTTCCTACCTTTTCATAAAAAATCATTTCATCCCCTCATCCAAAGTGCTAAAACACCTTATACCTTATACCGTTGCCTTAATATTCACTTTTTATGCCATTTACTACTTTATCATGGCTTCCCACAAACTAGCCCGCGGTATAGAGGTGGTAGTTTAGAACAGTCATGCAAATGGTTACCGTGCAATCGTGGATGGTCAGAGAAGAGACCACGGTGGATAGAGGCAAGCAGGTAAAGTTGCGGTGGACAAAGGCTACCACCTTACCTTTGGTGGTCATCACAGTGATTGCAGTAGTGCGGTAAGTGGTGGAGGTAGCGGTCAAGGTGGCTATCGTGATACCACAGTCGTTCAAGGAGGAGACTGCGGTGATGCGGTGAACAGGGAGGCGACGGTGAGATAGTAGCGAGTCTGGTGGTCAAGATAGTTACCACGCACTCGCCAGGGGTCAAAAAGGAGACCGCAGTAGTGTGCGGATAGCAGTTAATGCCGACCATCGTGGTGTCATGGATAGTCAAGTTAGAGACTACGGTGATGCAGTGGAAGGGAAGATAACAACGAAGCAACGGTTAAGACTGGACACCGTGGTACCGCAAACCATTAAAACACAGACCGCGGTAGTGCGGTAGACATGAACAATGATAGTAAATGTCAGACACCGCAGTACCACTAAGAGAAGACAATAAGACCATGGTAGAGTGGTGTGCATAGAGGAAATATTTGCAACAGTAAGTAAAACGGAATATTAAAAGCGGGCAAAGTGTTATGATATGAAATAAAATGAAAATGCAGAGCTATGTTAAAATATTTAATTTTTCGATAAGGCAATTCAATAAAATATTTTAATTTTTGCTAAATAATGTAGACGGTTGTAACAGGAAAATGAAGGGTCGTGACCCTTGGGATTTATTATATAAATATTTTGAAAAATCAGTTAAATAGGAAGAGTAGTAGGAACAGTTAGATAACTGCAGAAATAAAGACTGGGAATGAAATAATGTACAAACCTTTTTTGAAGCAGATCAATGGATAAAATATTTTAAAATTGGTGAAATCCTTTATGTGCTCAGTTGCTGTGATGTAATAATTTATAGTTTTTATTTGGTTGTCTCCAACTTGAGGTATTTTAATCATTTAAGTCAGCATATCAAGTATATTCCTGATTTATCAAGGTGCATTTTCATTTTGTGTGATTTAATTAATTGGTGTCTACAAGTCAGAATTAAATTCTTTAAAATAAGTCACAGTGATTTAAGGATTTCTTTTGGATAGTTAAAGAAGAATCTGGTAAGAAAATATTCCAGCACAATTTATGCAAGTCATAAATTTAGTGAAGTTATATGCTAGTCATAGAATTTCAAAGTGCCTAACAACTAGAATTAAGCCAAAGAGGGAAACACATATCATTCTTATTTTTTGACTCCATTGCCCATGTGGATATAAGGCACTGATCTATCACAACCCAGAAGAAAAATTTCATGAAAAAATAAAAATTTTAAATTCTTTCTTTTATACAGTAGGAGTAGTAGTTATGATTTTATCTATTCACTTCCAATTGCCATTGTGAATAGATTGATTGAGCAGGAAATATATTTCAAATCTAAAACATACACATAGGTGCACCCACCTAGGTTTAGCAGAGCCTAAAGAGCAGAAGGTTCAATTGCACCAATTGGCCTTGTATGTTGTTCAAAAATATTGTGAGAGCTTGGAAACCTCTCGTGGTTAAAACCTCAATTTTTGAGACCCAATAGTTTGGCAACTCCACTGGGGAACTATACTCAGGAAAGCTTTGCTAGCCTATCCATTTATAGAGTCAACAAAGTTTTACATTTTTTTTGGAGATTCCGTTGGGGCAAACCAAAGTAGTATCAAAATCCTTTCCATTTTCATTCTTTTGGGAAAAGTAGGTGGCAAATCTATTTCAATTTGATAAATAACGCATAGATATTATGGAACAATAACACTTGGTCAATTTTCTTGTCAAGATGGCGGAAGAAGTGTGGAGGCAATAGTCAATAAGAGAGTCGAAGGAATTGAAACAACAAAGGCTTCAATTGGACCAAAAAATGCTACAATTGGGAGTTAAAGGTGTCTCAGATACATCTGAATACACAAATTTCAGTAGATCTTGGACACCACAAGTGCCACTTGAGAACTTCGACAATGAAGGTAATATGCTCTATTCACAATAGAACATTTATGCATCTCAGTCATCACATCAAATGAATATTTATCCTATCCTTCCTAGAAAAAGTTTTGTAAGTTATCAGAATCAGAAACTTGAGGAGGAGGAGGATGAATATACACATACTCAAAGCCAAGACCCCATCACAGAATCAAAATGTAGAGTTTCTCCCTTAGATTCATTTTTTGACATAAAGAGATATAAGGGAGAAGATGTAAACTCTCAATACAACAAGATGATAGACATCTATATGTAATTACCTCCTCATTGTAGGCCTACAAGACCCACATTTATTGCATAATTTCTAAGAGCATCAGAGCTTGAATCGGTTTATTGGTTAGAGTCATCAAAACAATGGGCCTTTGATGTAGTGAATAAACTTATTGATTCCATACTTGGGACAAGGTATATGGATACTGGCAACCATAAATCTAATAGTGATATCATGGATGATCAAACAATGCAACACTCAAAGGAAGCATGTGCTACTGGGATTTCTAATGGCAATTTTTCAGATTTGGAAGATGGTGATGATATGGAGGACCAAACATACATCTTGGATGAGGACTACAATGATCAATACCATGGTGACACAATTAATCATGAAGAAGAATTCATGGGAGATTGTTCTTATGAGGGCCAAGATGATGAGAATATAGCAAAAAAATTGGATGAAACATGTTCACTCAGCAGTGAGTAGGTTTCAGATTTTTTAACTCTTGAATACCAGAGATGTGCACATAAAGATAATTCTAAAGTTTTGGGTCCAACATACATTTTCTTTGACAGTGAGGGTACTATGTGTAATGATTCATATGATTCCATGTGCATTTCTCAGAGTGGTGAAGAGATCTTTGAAGCTGATCAAGAATCCATATATGTCCAAGAAGAGGTATGTGACTTGAACAATTTTTGTCTACAAGAGAAAGGTGTTGGTTTACATGTTATTGATGATGAGTGTTCAATATTTGTTGATTCAAGTGTGTATAAGGATGACTGTATGGATCAAAAGTATGTGTCAATACCAATTGGTGGTAGGAAGGGACTGGAAAGTATTTATGATTTGATTGTTTTAGAAGATGTTGATGCGACTAGATTTTTAGATTCCCATGAGAAGCATTCAGATTTTGAAGTCCCAGTAGAGCTGCAGAATCATTCAATAGTATATGATAATGAGCAAGATTATGAATGTCCCATTGAATCTAGATACACTTTGTATGCTGAAGGTGATAAAGACCTATGATATGATGATAGTAATTATGAATTTTAGAGTTGTGAAAGGAATGTGAGTCAGGCTGAACACAATGATTTCCTGAAGGTTTTCAATGATAGTGCATGTAATAGGGTAGTTGGAATGGATAGCTTCAAAATAAACCTAATGAGCTCAAATCAGAATAAATTCTATGATAGAGGAAAGTGCAGGATTTTCTTTTGGGTGGCTCGGGGCCATCCTTTATGGTTTGAATTTTAAACCATAGCAGACACAAAGGATTAATGATTTCTAGTGCATGGACAATTCTTAAACAAACCTTATTAAATATTATTTTCTATGCACAGTAGTCTAGGAATTTTAAAGGGTCTGGGCTTGCTAGTACATGGACATTCTCATAAGTTCCCTTATTGAAAACATTGTTTTCCATCCATGTACAGTAGTGTAGGGCCATCTTCCATCATCCATTTTCCATCTTCCATCCTCCATTTTCCATCTTCCATTTCCCATCCCCTTCACCATTTCATTCCCTCTATCTTCCATTACCTTCATTTTTTCACATCCTTTGCTGTCTTGGTTTGCTCTACCAGTGATATTCTAGATTCTTGCAGTGATTTGCAAAATACTCATCCCCAACAGGAGCCACTGTCAGAACCCAAATTTTCCATTAAAATTCCAAGGTCTTATACCCATTTAAATCCATTATTTTCCTACCTTTTCATAAAAAATCATTTCTTCCCCCATCCAAAGTGCTATAACACATTATACCTTATATCGCTGCCTTAATATTCACGTTTTATGTCATTTACAGCTTTATCGTAGCTTCCCACATACTAGCCCATGATATAGAGGTGGCGGTTAAGAAAAGTCATGCAAATGGTTACCATACAATTGTGGACGGTCAAAGAATAGATCACGATGGCATGGTGGACAGAGGTAAGCAGGTGAAGTGGCAGTGGATAGGGGCTACCGCGGTACCGCTGGCGGTCATCACAGTGACTGTGGTAGTGCGGTAAGTGGCAGAGGTAGCAGTCAAGGAGGCTACCATGATACCACGACCGGTCAAGGAGGAGACTGTGGTGATGTGGTGAACAGGGAGGCGATAGTGAGATAGCGGCGAGGTTGGCGATCAAGACGGTTACCGTGCAACCTCCAGGGGTAAAAAAAGAGACCGTGATAGTGCGGGGATAGAAGTTAATGCTGACCACTGCGGTGCCATGGACAGTCAAGTTAGAGACTACAGTGACATGGTGGAAGGGAAGATAACATTGAAGCAACGGTTAAGATCGGACATGGCGGTAGCGCGAACGGTTAAAACACAGACCACGGTTGTGCGGTAGACAGGAACAATGATAGTAAATGTCAGACACTACGGTACCACTAGGAGAAGACAATAAGATTGTGGTAGGGTGATGGGCATAGAGGAAAGCTTCGCAACAATAATTAAAAGGGAATATTAAAAGTGGGCAAAGTGTTATGATATAAAATAAAACGAAAATGTAGAGCTATGTTAAAATATTTAATTTTCCGATAAGGCAATTCAATTAAATATTTTAATTTTTGCTAAAGAATGCAGATGGTTGTAATAGGAAAATGAAGGGTCGTGATCCTTGGGATTTATTGTATAAATATTTTGAAAAATTAGTTAAACATAAGGAGTAGTAGGAACAGTTAGATAATTGTGGAAATAAAGACTGGGAATGAAATAATGTACAGACCTTTTTTGAAGCAGATCAATGGATAAAATATTTTAAAATTGGTGAAATCCTTTCTATGATCAGTTGTTGTGATGTAATAATTTACAGTTTTTATCTGGTTGTCTCCAACTTGAGGTATTTTAATCATTTAATTCAGCATATCAAGTATATTCCTAATTTATCAAGGTGCATTTTCATTTTGTGTGATTTAATTAACTGGTATCTAGAGTCAGAATTAAATTCTTTTAAATAAGTCATAGTGATTTAAGGATTTCTTTTGGATAGTTAAAGAAGAACATGGTAAGAAAATATTCCAGCACAATTTATGCAAGTCATAAATTTAGTGAAGTTATATGCCAGTCATAGAATTTCAAAGTGCCTAACAACTAGAATTAAGCCAAAGAGGGAAACACATATCATTCTTATTTTTTGACTCCATTGCCCGTGTGGATAGAAGGAACTGATCTATCACAACCCAAAAGATAAATTTCATGAAAAAACAACATTTTAAAATTCTTTCTTTTATATTGTAGGAGTAGTAGTTATGATTTTATCTATTCACTTCCAATTGCCATTGTGAATATATTGATTGAGCAAGAAATATATTTCAAATCTGCAACACACACATAGGTGCACCTGCCTAGGTTTAGCAGAGCCTAAAGAGAAAAAGGTTCAATTGCACCAATTGGCCTTTTATGTTGGCCAAAAACATTGTGAGAGCTTGGCAACCTCTCGTGGTTAAAACCTGCATTTTTGAGACCCAACAATGTGCTCTATGTTGGTGTTGGGGTTGTGTATAGTTGTGCAGAACGGTGGTTGTATGTTGTGGACCAACAACTTTCTATTGGGGTTGAAGCCACTAGGCTGACCTAGTTTTGGGCCTTTTAGGTGTGTGGGTCGCTGGTTCTTTACGGAGGTGCTCTTGGTTGTGCCTCCCTTGTTCCCTTGGATGGAGCTTTGGTGTTTTTGTGAGAACTCTTCGTTGGTGCCTGGGTCTCTTGTTGCCTTTGTTTCTCTTGTTCTTTGGTCCTTGAGATACTATGTCTGCTCTTATGGACTTTGGGCTAGGTTTGGCCTGGGTGGTGGTGTCTGTTAGTGGGCTCTCCTTTTCCAATAAGATGGCTCTGGTGTGGGCTTAGATTTTGGCCTCTCTTTACTTGGGCATAGCTCCTGGTGTGCTATGGTGGATAGGTGGAGCTTGCTCATTGGGTTGGTGTGGCTTCAAAGAATTTTCTATTCTAGCTCTTGTGGGCCTCTGCCAGTTTTGGTTGTGGTTATTCTCTTCCTTGTGGTGGTCGTCTATGTGGCATTTCCTCATGACCTAGTTGGGCTTTTTGGTTGTTTCTCTTTTTTCGTTTCATGTTGCCAGGGTCGCTGAAGGGTGGTGTGTTTACTTTTTCTATGAGAGTGGTGGATTTCTCTTTGATCCTACAACCTAATCCTATTGAGGTGAATCCCTCTTCTTTCGAGGTGAAGATGGGTGTTGTGGTTTTCTTTGGAAGCTTCTTCTGGTTTTCTCAATTGTTTTCCCTTTTGAGGTGGGTTCTACTCCTATGGAGGTGGAGTATTGGGCTTTTAGAGATCTCTGGGTCTAGTGGAAAAAGTTCTCATATGATCGTCTCCATTAGAGGGGAGGTCTCTCCTTTTGAGTTGAAGTATGGGTTGGCTTCCTGATTCGATTGGTGTTTGAGGAAGGGCTTGAAGTTGTTGTTCCTGTGATTCAGGTTTGCTGCTATCAGTTGGGTTTTTGATTGATGTGGCTCATTTTGGTCTTATAAGAGCATAAGGTCTGGTGTTGTCGAGTTAATCTGCATGGTTTGGGGCCTAGCTGTTTTAGGTTGGGATTGTTGTTGGTCCTAAGTCTATTTTCCCTCTTGGTTCTTGGTAACCAGGTGATGTGTGTCTATTGTACTTGTGCTTCGACGGTGTCTCTACTATGTCCATCTTTCTATTTCTTGGGAAAAGTTTGTGTCTTTGCTATTTTGTTCTGATCTTTTTTGGCCTTTGATTTGAGGCTCAATGTGTAAAGGGTATGGTGCCTTGTAAATGCTGCATATCTCATGAAAAACAAGAATTTCCAATTAAATCGATCATAAGCCTCGAGGAGATCCAACTTAAGATAGAAACCCAATTTTTTATTTGAAGCAAGAGAATGTGCCACCTCATGGATAGTAATAATGGAATTCATAATTTGACAACCTATAACAAAGCCACTTTTTTTCTTGGAAATAAGGTAAGGAAGAATCCTTTGAATTCTAGAAACCAAAACTTTGGGAAAGATTGTATAAATTAAGTTACATAAGCTAATCGATCTAAAGTCCCCAAAGCTTTTAGCATTAGTGGATCTGGGAATCAGAACAATGAAAGTAGCATTCAATTCCTTAAGCAACCTTCAAAAACCAAAAAAATCCTTAGTAGCATTGGTAACATATGAAGCAACAATAGCCCAAAAATATTGAAAAACCAACAAGGGGGAACCATCAGGCCCAAGGTCCTTGTTACCTTCAAAGGGAAAAATAGTTTTCTCAATCTCCTCTGAGGAAGGAATTGCAATAAGATCCTTGTTAATATCTTCAAAAACTAAGCTAGGAATGACTTCCAATGCAGAGTCCACACTTTCCTAATCCAAAACCACATCATCCCTAAGAATATTTTCAAAAAGATTAGTAGCAACAATATTGATAGCCTTATCATTAGTCAGAAGCAACCCATCAACCAATATGGAGGCAATAATATTAGAAGATTTGTGTTTGAGGGTAGTGAGATGAATAAACTTAGAGTTGCAATCCCTAGACTTGAGCTAGACAACATGAGAGTGTTGTCTCTAGAAATATTCCTCTTTAGAAATAATATCATGCATTTGATCCAAAAGAGAATCTTCCATCAGTTGAAACCCCTTCATAAAAAATTTAGACTAAATTTCAATCTGAACCAAATCTAAATTCTAAGATATATATTTCTTATTATCAAAAATATTCCCAAAGGACACCTTATTCCATCTCCTAAGGTTCCATTTCACAAAAGTGAGATTTTTAGAAATCTTGTACATAATACTTGTATCTATATTCAATTGACACCAATTCCTAACACACTCCCTAAATACTGAGTCCCTTATCCATATTCCTTCATAGCAAAACAAAAAATGTTTCCTTCTGCTAGTTTTATCAGCAACAAAAGAAATAGGAAAGTGATCCGAACCACTTCTCATGATGGAAGAGATAGAAAAATAAAAGTAAACAAACAAAGAAATCGTTACAAAATATATGCCCAAAAATACTATATAGGCATACACCAAAGGACCCTATCTACACCAACCCTTCTATTGGACTAGGTGAACTTGGACCCCATCAAGTCCAAATCGATGAGAGCATCATCATCTATAAACATTCTCAAATCCATCTAAATATCAGGGGTTATTTGAGACCTGTTATGCCTTGCATAACCACCCCATCTTTTGCCTTGGTCAAAAAGGGTCCCCCTTGTTGTTTTGTCCTTGGTTGTTTTTCAAACAAAGTTTGGAGTCTTGTTTTTCCAACACTTCATTTTTCTTTAATTTCTCTATCGGAACCGGAACCGGAGCTAAATCGGGTTTTGAAGCTTCTTTCAAAACTCGTTTCGATTCCCATCCCGATAGTCTTTCTTTTTGTCTTTTAGTTTAGACTCTGCTGGAGTCGGAGCTGGAACTAAAGTTGAGTCGGTATTTATTTGAAGTTTCAAGATCAAGTCTCGTTCTGCCTCTGCCTCCGCTTTTTGAACTTTTGTTTTTAGCTAAGTTTTTATGGTATGTTTTCTTATTTTCAGTCTTTTTGTTTTGTTTTTGTGTTTGGTTTTGTTTTATGCTTTGTTGGCAGAACCAGACCCAAAACGGTAACTAAGTTTGGAAATTACCAAATTTTTCAAATTGGTTTTCATTCCGATTCCGGTCCTGCTAGTTTGGTCGTTGACTTTTATTGAGGTCGTCTGTAGTAATGGGTAGGTTTTTCTAGAGTTCTGACTTCACTCTACTGCATTTAATGCATTAATGACAGGTGCTAGGTAGGTAGAAACTCTAAGTATTACCTTGATTAAGGATTAACACATAGTTATTATTATTATTCTTAAGAGATTGAAGAGCGAAGTGGGAGTTGCAGTAAAGCTTTGTGCAAATAGATCAATTGAAGGAGAGATTGTTGCACATTGATTGCTTCAGGAGGTTAGCCTATTTATTTGCGTTCAAGGTAGGGTTTCTTTCTTTCTTTTGTTCTTCTTTTATTTTACTTTTGCATTTCTTCGTTTCTGTCCATGTTGGATCATTTTGCTTTGGGGCTAGTTTGTGTTTCTTAGTAGGGTTTGCATCTTTAGTTTTCTTTGTTTCTTTGTTTGTTGTTCTTGTCTTCATTTGTTTTGCTTTTGTTTTGGTTTTCTTTGTTTTAGGGGACGGTCGCTTTCACATTTTAGTTGTGATCGCGTCGTGCTGTTTTAGGGTTCTACAGTGAGGTAGGTTAAAATCTAGGTTTTACAGTGAGTTAGGGTTTAGTGAAATGGTAATTTTGCTTAGAATCATTTTGCGCATTCAATTTGGTTAAATTAGGAAGGGTTAAATTCATGCCCTAGTTTCATATCGAGTTTGTTTTAGAGTAGGGTTTAAATACATTTATGTGTTCACGTTTGAATATGATGCCCGAGATGTACAACCCTAGTCATATGGGGATGGTCTTATCATGTTATATGTTAAGCATCTTTTTCATTTAAAAATGACCTGGTCTTTAAGATCATGAAGTTATGCATTAAATTGATAAAATCATTTATGACATCATGGTCAAACTAGTCAGAAGAGGAATCAAAATCAATCTAGAACTTTAAATTATGTTTTCCAAGAGGTATTGATTCCATTCCCGTCTCGTCTCCGACTCCGCTTGTAGTAAGAAGCCTTTTTTCAAAATAGTGATAACCTGGCCGGATGCGGAATCGGAACCGAAACAGTATATGAAAATAGAAAATCTGAAAGAAACCAAATCCATTTCCATTCCTGTCCTGGTTCTGATCACCTTTTCAGTTTCAACTCTGATCCCGCTTGTTATTATTGTAATGTCAGTTTTGGGTCTGAGTTCAGCAGTGTGTTAAAAGGAGATTGTTTAGGATGTTTTTTGCACTGTTCCACCTCTGGTGCATATATGAAAGGGTATAATTTTGAAGCAAATTTGGTGATGTTTATTTAAGGATCTAACTAGAGGTTTTGTTGTAGGAAAGTTGAAGAATGTCAGGAACATCAGGAGAAGCTACTCAAAGGAACCGGCCTATAGGAACATCAAAGGCAGCAGTTAAGCCCAAGAAGGTCAAGCCAGAATAGTTACCTTATACCTTAAGGTATAATCACAGGAGTGTTGTTGTCATTCCAAGCAAGGTAGAATCGGATTGGTCATACATCACCGACACAATTTTGGGCCAATATAATTTTGAGGAATTGTATGTTGATACATTCAGTGAGGATGTGACACCTAGAGCTAAAAGAATAATAGATTCCAGTTTGGCTCATATCACTCTATTTCCTCTGTCAATCCAATGCCTGAAGTTAATCATGAAAACAAAAAGTGCTCACAATCCAACCACTAGGCAATGCATGGATTCACAAGATAATGTGATAATTGACCTCACTCCTCAGATGTTTAAAACTATGTTTAGGGTCCCAGATCCAAAGAACTTGGTGCAGTTGACTGAGGCGGATGCCCTAGAGAAGTATGGAAAATATAAAGAATCCAACAAGACCCACTTGAACAAAAGGTGGTTAAAAATAGAGAAGAATTCTCTAGCCAAGCTCTCAGACCAACCCAAGAGGGCATATTTCTACAAAGAGGTATTAGATTTGATCATGATGTTGTCTAGGGTGTTTGGGAAGAGGGATGCATTTCACTTCAAGGAGTGGATGTTTCCTTTCATTCAGACCATTTTGAATGGCCAACAATAGTTTGATTGGCCGATGGTGGTGTCTAATGCTATACATGACCAGATAACAAGGATAAGGGAAACCAAGTGTTTCTTTATGAATTCTTATATTGTTTATGCAGTTGCTAGAGGAGGTATATTCCCAGGGCTGAACAGAGTGGGAATAATAGGAGAGTTAGATGGACAAAAGAAGGTATGGGATCATTATGACCAGTTGTCTCTATAGGTTGCTGAGTCTCAATTCAGAAGGGTTAATGATGCATTCATATATGTGATTATTAACCAACTCAATGGAGATGCAAGGTACAGACTGAGCGAAGAAGCTATGGCATTTATTGCTGAATGGGGATGTTGGTACATCCAATACCCCAAGTTCACATACTTCAGGCTAGCTGGATTTGAAGGTCATCCACATTTGCTGCCAAGATGTTGTGGTAATAGGATAGTTTTGATGGAATTTGTATATCAAGCTCTAGGGGTTAATGCCCGGTTTGGATTGAAGCACAAAACAGGATGTCATAAGTTCCCCATGCAATTGGGTGAATACAGTTGCCAACATTTGGTAGGAGAAAAGGTAGTGTGTAGTGAGTTAATTCATCCTCTACCACCAAAGTAACCTCTCCACCCAAGAGGCCAGAAGCCCGATCAAGGGGAGATGAAGGAACGATGTTTGATTCCAAGACCACAAATTTTGGAGAGCACAATGAATCCAAAAAATGATCCACTTTAGTCCCATCAGTGGGAAAATACACCACATTCTCATGAGACCTAGACACCTCACCAATAGGGTAATGAGGAAAAACCAAGGCCTCCACATTAGCATCAAGCACTGAGGAATTACCTTCTCTAGTAGAACCCTAGTTTGTAGGAGTAGAGGAGTCTTTCACCTCCTTAACCTTCCAGACTTTGGTATGAACAATAGCCTTGGAAGGAACAACCTTACAAGGACAATCCTTAGCCCAATTCCCCAATTTTTTGCACTTGAAGCACACAAAAGGGAAAGATTCAAAGATAACCTACTACTTGCAACTACCCAACTTCGAAATTCAATGTAAGAAGTCTGGAATTTGGGAATCCTGATCAATCATAACACAAAGCCTAGCAATGACCAATCATCTTCTTGATAAGCTAGCTTCATCAATGGAAACTATATGCCCAAAAGAATTAGAAACAACCTAAAAACACCTCCTCATCCCAATACTACAACAACAGATTAGGAAGCTTTACCCAAATAGGAGTAGAGTGGAAGAGGATATTTGATAGATCCATACCAGGTTCCCAAGTGTGCAAAATCAAAGTTAGATGACCAAAAACCCATGGAAAACCATCATTAATTCCTCATCACAAAAAAAGGCGAACAATAAAAATCCTTTGGCCATGGCAACAAACTCCACCTAACCCTTAAGAGCCTATTTCTTAAAAACCTAGGAAAAAACCTCATCAATATTGGGCCGAGGCCCCAATAAATTTCCCACCAAAGAAAAATCCATCATAACAATGTTTTTATCCATAATAGATTCTAGATTGGATAGGGAAAAACCACCCTCCATGTTCTATGAAGAAATAAATTCAGAAGTAAGACCCTTACCTTTGAGCTTGGAGGAAATTAAATCAGCCCACCTTTGGCTAAGAAAAGAAGACTGACCCATCATAGGGGTCTTCAACATCGACACATGCTCCTCTTGTGAATTAGGATTTGGGGGGGATTCAGAAGACTCACCTAAAGGGTCCCACTCAACAACATTTTCTGACCCCACAACCAACGCCTGACTTGCTAGGTCCTTAGGACCCTGAAATGAAGCCAACTCTGCCAAAACACCCACACATGCCTCCTTGAAAGCAACATCCACACATTGACCCAAAAAATCAAAATCTTTAACCACCTTCATGCCACACAACTTGTTCAAGTCCCAATAGCAAGTTCATAAAAGATAGAATCCGTAGGCTGACCAAACATAAATCCACCATGAACACCAAATAATGATTTTAAATTTAAATAGATCAAGCCTGCCACAACAATGTTTTTAAAAGGTTAAGCAACATTTTCAAGGTGTTGTACCCTTGACAACAATCCACTAGGGCCAAAAAGGGACAAGACTAAATAGCAAGCAAAAAGGGAAAAAACACAGAAACAACCCAAAGGCAGCACAACAACCACAGAGCAACAACCGACAGATAGGCACTTGGAGCAACTAACTGGCGTTCTCCTAGTTTTTAATCAGGAGGTCCACCACCTCATCTCTCAGCCATTCTTTGTTATCCTGGCTTCTAGTTCCTCCTTTATGGCATTAGACAAGGTGCTCGTGACAAAGTGACCCAACTTCATGGTGAAGTTGGTTAACCCCCGAAATCTTTTGTCAAGAGTGTCCATTCTCTTCACCACCTCGCACAACTCCATCCCAATGTCCATAGATCCCTGAACCTCTCCAGGATCATCCACCAAGGGATGCAGAGAGAGAGAGAGGAAATCAATAGGAAACTTGTTGTCCATCGGAGTAAACTGGGGCCTCTCCACATAATCTTCCTCCTCATCTTCAGATTCTTCCTCCTTGTAACCTTTGCTGTCAGATTGCTCCTCCTCAGAGTCTTCAATAATAAGCCTTTTCTTGCTGTTCTTGGCCAACCTCCTAGATCTCCTCCTTGCATTTTCCCCTCCAATCATCTCCATAGTACCCACCACCGTATGCCCTCTGGAATCTTTCCTAACAGTATTCTTACCCTTTCCTTCCTTAACAGTCGGGGCCGACATGCATTTTTCCTTACCTTTTTTAGTAGAAGTGGCCTTGAAGGCCGAGTCATCCTGAGTGGCTTTTAGTTCATAGAGTCCTTTTTCCGTGCTAGCTTGGGCCTTGCCTAGCCCACCCTTAAGTTTTTTGGTGGAAAATTTAGCTTTAGGACTCCCCACAAAGCCCGAATTGGGCTTCCGAGGAGGGCTCTTGGATTCAGCTGGGGATATATGCATAGTAGAAAGGGGTTCAATGTTCTCAATGCGGACCGCCGTGATGGCTTTGGGTGGGCAGAGGGCAAGATGAAAGTGATATAGCCTCAGGATGAGCCCCTGGTGGAGTGGGAGCAGTGGGAGGTCACCAGGGTTACGGCTGGCCGAATGTTTGCACTTGTCGATAGAGATTTCGAGGTCCATTAAAAGAAAAAATGAGAAAATGAGTAGTATCTTATGTCGAAGGTGATTTAATAGAGGTAAATGGTAAAAGAAATAGGTTTTAAATCTACCTTCCAAAGTAAAATACCTCATCAGCGCCATGCACACTTGATTCTAGGGCTTCGGGAGCACATCCCTCTCAAACCCCACTTGGTTCCTCACCGGGGCCTCCTCACCTCTGAAAAAGGCTTTTAAACTTTCATGGTCTAGTTTCTTGGTGTGTTTGGGGTATTTTTTCCCCAAACACACCAAACCCGTAGCCTGCACTATAACATCCTCACTAACTTCAAACGATATACCACCAATGGAGACCCGTCTGTCCTTCCACGAACTGGCAAATTGACTTGATAAGGTAGGATCATATCCAACCAAGCACTCCATTAGCAGAGCAATGCCACCCTCCACACAAATGTGCTAGACCAAAGGGTTGGTCCGAAACTCCTCGCAGTTGTCAGGTTCAGTCCTAACCCGCTCACCACCCATACTATCAACCTGCACAGAAAACTCAAAAAAAAGAAAAGAATACCAATTGTAGCAACCATGAAAGATAATCACAATGCAATGGTTAAGAAAAGGAATACAATGGAGGATAATAAAACCTACATACAAGTCGCACCATGGAGATGAAAATCACCATAGGGTGATTTGACACAGAAATTAATGAATTTATGATTACGACCAAGAAGGCAAGAAATGGTGGACATATAGGGAATGCACAAAAATTCATGCGGAAAGGCCAAATAACTTAAATTAGCAATCATCCAAATTGAGCCAAAAGAGACCCACACTAAACTAACCAGCCTGAAGCCCCTATAAGGTGGCCATCTCCCCGCATAAATAGTCAAATCATTATTAATACATTCACACCCCCATATGCAAAGAGGAGATAAAACAAGCAATCCAACAATCCCCAAGGGAATAGATCACATAGTATGGCTCTATAGATATAATGAGGTCATGTCCTTCCACCTATCCATCATTAAGCTGCCACAATAATACTTGTAAACATCTTTTAAGTCCCAATCTAGCCACTTCACTGTAATCTTAGAATCCGACCCCTTCCACCCTGTCCAAAGGACAGACATGTGGAACCTCCTTCCCATGCCCCACACACGTAGATCTTTCCACAGTAACCTCCACCTATACTCCATACCAATGTTGACACTCATCCACCAAATAAAAAAAATCTAGTGGCCCCCCCCCTCAGCTCCCATCAAGCAAAGATTAAAAATCATTGCAAACCATGGTAGCCTTGTTCCCGCGTGATTAATGCTTAAATATTTGGCAGAAGCCCTTCCTTTTTCCTCCAACATTTAGCTGAATCCCAAACCAAGCCAAGATTAACCAAGGCATCTGCCACCTGGTTTCCTTCTTTGAAGATATGAGTCACCATTTTATCCCTAAACTTGGATAATAGGAAGCTAATATCCAACAAAATTTCCTTCGTATTCCAACCAATTAATCTATTTTGGTTCACAACATCTGTGACCGACTTGGAATCTCCTTCAATATGGAGATAAGCAATCCCCAGAGAGACAACAATTTTGATGCCCATTAACAATGCACGAGCCTCTGCCACTAAAGCTGACTAGAATCTGATACCTCCAGCAAACCCCGCCACCAAAGCTCCCATAGAATCTCTGATGACCACCAATACTTGCCCTACCCGAGTTTCCCTTAGCAGCCCCATCAAAATTGAGTTTAAACTAGCCTCTATCCAGAGGCTCCCATTTAGTATTTCTTCTAGGTAAAAGTTTTGAATTATCAAAGGAGTTAGCCCTTAAGTCCTGGTGCCATTCCTTAGCCATTTTTATTTCGTAATCCATTGGTCCCATCTCTGGAAGTTTCCCATTAAAGAGACAAATATTCTCCTAAATGAGCCTAACTCCAATGCCAAACACCTCCTTGGGACTCCTTTCAATATTCCTAAAAACCGTATTATTCCTCTCCTTCCATAAACACCAACCTAAGAAAGGGGGAACTTGCTTCCAAATTTCACTTGAAAGAGGGTGGGAAATCGGGCCATACCAACCCAGAATAAAGGATAAAAGGTCCTTGCTCATAACCTAATGGACATCAAGTTTCTCCAAAGCCAGCCCCCACACTTCGAGCATATGGGAAATGTAGTAAAAGGTGATATACAGTTCCTCCCCGTTCTTGCAAAGGAAACATCTATTAGGAAAATAAAAGCCCCGAATCCTCAGGTTGTCCTGGGTTAGAATCCTATTATGACAAGCCATCCACTAGAAAAAAAATAATTTTAGGGACCATGTGATGATTCCAAACCTTCTTCCAGGGATCCACAATAGAAATTTCGTTAGTCAACAGACTGTAAACTGACCGCACAGAGAGATCCCCCTGTTTATCTAAAGTCCAAAAAAACTCAACCTCCCTGTCATAGGAAGGAAACCTGATGCTGGAGAGAATTAACTAAAGTGATCGAGCAAGACAACAAAGGTCCTAGGAATGGGGGCAACAAAGAGTAAGATCCTTTCAAATCCTAGCTACAGGAGGTCCAAAAACATAGTCACTGATATGTATGCCAAAACATTTCTGAGCCGCACGTAACATCACCCCAAAGCCAGAACAAGCTAGAGAAGAATCAATTAGCCAATTATCTTCCCAAAACTTGATTTTAATTCCATTCCCCATTTTCCATTTAATCCTTTTTTTTTAGTAGAATTTGTATGCTACAGATACTCCTCCAGACAATAGAGCCCTGGGGGTGAGGTTCCAAAAGGCAATCAATCAAGGGCCTGTTATGGAGATATTTGGCATTCAGAATTTTACACCAATCCTTAGTGTTCCTTAACTGATCGCAACCAACCTTGGCCATCAGGGCCCTGTTAGAGTTAATAATCTTCCTTATTCCCAGCCCACCACAATTTTTAGCCTGACAGACCCTATCCCATTTCACCAAAGCGAGTTTTTTTTTTCCTCAGTACCGGACCATAGGAAATTCCTTTGAATTCTTTCAAACTTATCAACAATGTACTTAGACATCCTGAAAATGGATAGAAAGTAAGTGGGGATACCTTGGATAGCTGCTGTGAGCAGTTGAAGTTTTCCAACATGGCTTAGCAAAGAGCCCTTCCACCCAGCCAACTTCCTTTGAATCCTTTCCACAACCGAATTCCAGAACTCTGTGGGTACCTCCTTAATCATGAGGGGGAGCCCAAGGTACACTGACGGGAGATAATCACCAACACATCCCAGAACCGCAGTCACCCTATTTTCCAAATTAGGCATACAATTGAAGAAATAAATCTTTCTTTTGTTTTAATTGATGCTTTGACCAGAGCAAGATGCATAGTTGTTTAGACAAGCTTTCCATTTCCTGGCTTCCACCACGGAGGCCTTCCCAGGTAGAAAGGTATCATCCACAAATTGTTGCACAACAATCGGATATAGAGAGGAAGATGCTTTGACACCTGAAATGAAGCCCACAGACAACAGACCCGTGAAATTCCTACTGAGCACATCAGCAATCATAATGAAAAGATAGGGGGACAGAGGGTCTCCTTGTCTGAGCCCTCTTCCAGTAGAGAAGAACCCACAGGGGGATCCATTAATCATATCCAAGAATTTGATAGTATTAACACATTCCATAATGAGTTTGATGATTAAACTGTTAAAGCGAAACTT
This sequence comes from Sequoiadendron giganteum, assembly GCA_007115665.2. NCBI lineage: Eukaryota > Viridiplantae > Streptophyta > Pinopsida > Cupressales > Cupressaceae > Sequoiadendron > Sequoiadendron giganteum. Next base: position 954,741,745 of record CM021100.1, read on the forward strand.
AGTCAAGACCTTTGGGATACAGTCCCACAAAAATTTATCATAAGCTTTGGAAATGTCAAGCTTGAGAGCCATCCTCGCATTGTTACATCTATCCATAGAGTGAAGTATTTCATGAGTAGTCAAAGTGGCATCAAGGATGTGTCACCCAAGGACAAACCCCTTTTGAGTGTGACTAATGATTTTTTCCAGCAGAGGTTTGATATGGTTAACAAGGATCTTGGAAAGGATCTTATAAAAAGTGTTACAAAGACTAATAGGTCAGAATCAATCGTAGAAAGAGGCTCACTAATCTTGGGGATAAGAGCAATGAAAGTGCGGTTCAATTGTTTGAGAATCCTACCGGATTTGAAGAAGTCCCTAGCCACAAGCACAAGGTCCCTGCCCACAATATCCCAGAAAATCTAAAAAAAAGCAGGAGGAAACCCATCAGGCCCCGGGGCTTTGAAAGACCCATGCTAAAGGTAGCCAGATGAACTTCTTCCATGGAAACAGTCTTAAGGATTCCCATATTATCTTCTTGAGAGATGGAGGCAAGGAGTTGTTGGAGAATCACAGAGTCCATAGCCAGGTTGGGTGCCTTAGTCGGGGCCGAAAAAGCCTCCTGGAAATAGTTCACCGCACAGTTCCCAATTTGAGTTGATTAGAAATCACCTCCCCAGTGGCATTTGTCAATTTAGTAATTTGATTCCTTTTCCTGTGCTTGATGGTAGAAACATAAAAAAAAGAGGTGTTACTATCTCCTTCCTTTAGCCATTGGACCCTAGATTTTTGTTTCTAGAAGACCTCCTCATTTTTTAGGACCTTTTCCCATTCCATTCTAGCTTCCCATTCCTGGATGTGAGTCCATTGAATATCATCACCCTCATCCATATTTTTTTGTAAGGTCCTCAACTTTCCTTCAAGCAGTTTTTTCCTTTGGAACACATCCCCAAACACATTTTTGTTCCAACCTTTTACCATCAGTTTAATATGTTTAAGTTTAAAGTAGATCCTGAACATAGGGGATCCTTGGATAGGGATATTCCACCATTCAACAATTTTTTTTTGAAATCGGGATGAGCATTCCACATTATCTCAAAGTGAAAAGGATAGGGACCAACAACAGGATGAATATTAGTGGTCAACAACAGAGGATTATTGTCAGAGACTGTCCTAGGCAAGGTTATTAGGTTGGCATCTAAGACATTAGTCCAATGAGGAGAGTAGAGGAAGTAGTCAAGCTATAGATGAATCAGGTTACCACTAGCCCGCCTATTAGACCAAGTGAAATTCTGACCCAGAAGCTCAAGATCAACTAAACCCAAAGAATTCAAAAAATTAGCTAGATCCAACATGCTGTCAGTGTAATCCAGAAGGTCACCACTTTTCTTAGATGGATACAGGGGAGAGTTAAAATCTCCAGCAACAAGCCATCAAACTTCCTTATTCAGATTAATCTTAGCCATAATGTTATTCCACAACATACTCCTTGAGTTTCTCTGATTAGGAGCATATATATTAACTATAGACCAAGCTTCTCCAAGAAAGGAGAATGAAACCCCTATACTATTTTTACAATAAAAAATTCCAGAACCCTGTAGACAAGATGGGTTCCAAAGCAGCGCCAAATCCCCCGAAGCTCCCTCAACATCACTATAGACATAGGAAGCATTAGGCCAGAAAAAATTAGCTATTTTATCAAAATTAACCATCAACATTTTAGTTTCTTGAAGAAGACAAACATCTATCTTATGTTCCACTATATAGTCCTTCAGGGCACGTTGTTTGTGTGAGCTATTAAGCCCACGAACGTTCCAAGACATAATCCTCATTTCTGACCTTTCTTTGAGGACACATCCGATGTCCTCTGCTTTCCTAGGGCAATCTCATTTGTCGTTTCCCTCATTCTAGTGTATCTCTGAGAGGGTATTCCTGTCTTAGAATCCCCTCCTACATCGGCCTTCTTCTTCCTTCCTTTCTTCTTGGGTGTAGTCCATATCCCTTCATCCTCAGCTTTCTCAAACTTTAAGCTCCCCAAGCTTTCAGTTGATTCATCAATCATACCAGAGCACTTATCTTCCCAGATTTCACCATCCTCAATCAAATTCCCAGAGGTCCCTGGAGCGATAGCCAGACCCAGACGGTCAGTAACCGAAGAGCCAAGAATAGGAAACCCACCAGAGACCCCCACTAACAAGGGATCAACAACTGAAGATCCATTGTCCCGAGACAAAGACAGGGGTTTAGCAGCCAACTCCAAAGAGTCACTAGGGTCCGATAAAACAGGGGGTGGACCAACAGGGGAGGGTGGGTGAGGAGGGTTCTCAGGTGACTGATCAACACATAGGGGAATGAACCCAGAGTCACCCAACAGCCTCGATAAATTCTCAAATAAAGTAGCAAGATTTAACACATTGTCCTTAAACTCCCGACTGACAGAGGATTTGCAATCAGAGATAAGATGCCCTGCTTTGGCACACTTTTGACAGTATACCACAACATTTTCATAACACATAGGTTGAGTCCAACTGCCCAGCTTAGAACACAACTTGATAGAGTTTGGAAGAATTTTATCAATACAAATATTGACACAGAATCTCGCAAAGACTAACCTTGCTTTTGATTTTTTGATACCATCCATGGTAAAAAATTGACCCAGTGAATCCCCAATAGCTTTGAAGATGGATTCATCCCAAAACTCCAACGGTAAGCCCAACAGCCTTACCCAAATAGGAGCCAACTTATTCAGATGAGTAGTAGGGTCAAAACTAGGTTTCCATTTGCACAAAGCTAGACTGTGCTTCCCAAAGACCCACGGACCCGATGACATGGTAGCCACCAAGTCCTCAACAACAGTGAATCTAAACAGGAAAAGACCACAAGCCATCCAACGAATCTCCACATTACCCTTAAGGTGCCACTTCACCGCCACCCATTTCTGAACCATATCCATCGTAGGAGGTTAAGAGAGAAACCTTCCTACCACAAAATTCCCCATTGAGGAGAGGATCTTGTCACTGATCAAATCAAGAATGTCAAACACAATGCCAGAGGTTGAAACAACCTCAGATGTAGGTGGAAACAAGGAGGAGACTTGTTTCCCAAAAGAAAGCACATCCTTCCAACCACTGGCATAGAAGATGCGCCTGGAGATGCCAAAATATTTGAAAGGCCTGAAGGTGAAAGCGCTGACCCTGCGGGGTGGTACCCGTCAGACACAGGCCCAAAGAAGGGGAGCACGGGTTAGGAGAAGGCAGAGAGGGACCATTGGATACCCCCACAACAAAGTCCACCATGCACGTAGAAAATTCAAACACAGGAGAGTGGGAGAAAATTCTAGAGAATGTAAATGTTGATTGAATAGGTTGAACAAAATTTTGACATCTACAAAATGATGAGTTTTTATATTACTAATTAGTGGTAGACTACTACTAAAGGGTTGATGTTTCTTTAACAAAGATTTAATTTAGCTTAATGGGGTTTTTCACCCCCCCAAAAGGAATGATTGATGACTCCTCTATGGGATTTTTAACCTTAGATTCTATGGGTTGTAGAGGCCATGGTCCCCATGTTTGAGCCTCCCTTCCAAGGGCACAACAACAGGGGTTTTCCCTAGCTGTTGTTTCCATTAGCAATTTTTTAAATATTTTATTTTCTATTTTCCTTTTAAGGTTTAATTTATATTATTAATAGTTATAATAATATATGTATACATATGTTTACATATGTTAGTGTGAAAATATGTATTATCAAACTAGATACATTTTAGTATACTTAGTAAATTCCTATTCACACTGTACTTATGCTCACTTAGAGGTTATCTAGAATTTTGGCTCACCCCATGTAGACTCACTAAGTGTCGCAACACTTGTCCATAGAGTCCTACACTTGTTTCATAATTGGAGGGGTAGTAATATTTCGACTCCTACCTTCTCAACTCTTCACCATTTTCTTTATAAGAAAGGGTCATTTATAAATTTTACAACACATCATATATGCTTATGATATTTTCTCATTTTGCATATGCTCATTTGTGGTATTTTTTTTAGTTTGTGAGCAGACCTTGGCTACTCCAGCATGGTATTAGAGTAAGCTTGCAATCCAATCCCTTTTTTTCTTGAATTTATGAGGTTTGTGAGAATAAATTTTTAAATGGTGTATTCTAGAATAGAACAAACATCACGGTTGTACTCAGGAGGGCTGAGAGACAACTTTTGATATATAACACTTCAGTATTCGAATACATTTTTTCTAAGATTTTTGAGCCCAACCATGGAGGGACATATGAAAATCCATATGAATTTACTTCCCAACTTATTGTATTTCATTTGCATACAAATCTACATTAGTTTCTTCATATACATGTTGCCTCATCTTCTATGCAACAATTTTCTTAATATTTTTTACTTTTAGTAATTTTTAATCATTAAAAAATTATTTTTTTGGTTGTTGGTATCGCTAAAAGTGTAAGAGAATATTCTTTTATTTTTTAGAATACTTTTGTCAATTTATTCCCCAACTTTTCCCCTTCACCATTTGCGTTTTTAGTTTTTTGGCTCCTTTAGAAGCCTCATTCTCGAGCATCAAATGTCTTTTTGAGTGAAATATTTTTTCATCCTCTATCTAGTGGTATGATTTTTCTTTTGCCATATGATGTACATGTTTTAAAAAAATTCAGATTCTCATTGGACACCTTACACAATTCCCATTTTTAAAACTTTAGAGGGTTCATTTGTACTCATATGGACTCCTTTTTGGGTTCCATTTTTTAACCTACATTATTTTTTGAGCTCTATATAGTGGTGATGTTAATATTTCACTAATATATTCCAAAATTTTAAATTATGAGTATGTCTATTTTGAGATTTTATACATCAAATCCATTTTGTGGAATCTGTAATGCACTTAAATATAGTGTCATTTCACTATATCATTTTAGGGGTTTCATTCTTTGAATAATGGAGGTTTTCATTTTCTTCAGGTTTGAAAGACATTTTTGATATATGTCTTCATTTTGCACCTCATGACATAAAATTGTAAGAACTTAAAATAGAAAATAATTATGTAAATGTACTCATACAAAATGCCACAACAACTAAATGTGTGTTCCTTAGGGAGAGAATTTTGTACTTAAGCTGAATTATAAAGTGTAATAGGGGGTTGTGTAGTGCCTTTATTTTCCATCATAGTAATGGATCCTTATGATTCTTGTAGCATGTGTATGTGCCTTGATGCACACCATTTTTTCAGTTTCTTATACATATTTTTGGACATGATGTTGGGTTTACATTTCTATGCACACCTTTCTACCCAATTTCAAATGGTCTTGTTATAGCTATTCATCTTCAACATTTTGGAAAAACAAGAATAGACAATTAAGACGGGGGGTGAATCGGTCGTCAAGGAATTTAAAACTTATTCAACCTTATTAACCTTTAATCTCAAATCTGATAATTAATAGTGAAAGCATGAATCAACAACACATCAAAAACACAAGAACACTAAGATTTTTTACATGTAAACCTTGTTAGGGGAAAAACCACGATGGATGTTAGTCCACAAGATTATACCCTATTAGAAGTATAATGAAAATGAATAAGGAATGCACATGCATTTAGGCACACTTCCTAGAGCTCACTGCTCAAATGGGAAGGCTCACTACCTTACATAAACATTCAGATTAAAACCATCTAAGGAATATGAACTAATAAATTAGTGTTGGAAAATGTGCCTGAACTTGCTGGCTTGAACCTCTATTAAAGGACTTGGCAAATATCCCCTTAGTGTTCATGCCTTTACCTCCATACCATTGCTTGTTTGTGGAAGAGGTACGGTAGTGTGGCTACTGCCATACCGCGGGAGCCTTCTGGCTGAGGTGTGGTTGTGCGGTGTATACCACCATACCGTGGGAACCTTATCACAATCGAGAAGTAGTGTGGTATACCACACGAGCCTTATGACTATCGGGCGGTAGCATGGTGATACCACCATACCACAAGTTTCTTCAAGTTGGTTCACAATAGTGCGATGTATAGTGCCATACTGTGAGGGATTCATACCTGTTGAGTGGTAGTGCAGTATACCGCCATACCTTGGGGATATTTTGGATGGCTAGCGGTGGTGTGGTGGAAGGACCATAGGGTTCTGATGACTTTTTGGTGTGATTGTCAAAGTAGTCGACAAATGATGTGTCGACATGTGGCACAATTTAATTGGTTGATTTTATATCACTTTTGTAAATCAATAGTTATTGGCTAAAAGATTTATTTTTGTTAAGCGATATATTTGTATTAAATGTGTTGACTCGGGGGTTGACACATAGCATATATGGTAATATTCTTTGTAATTGGATTCAATGTTGGGGTGGCCTAATGCGTGTTATAGGGTGGTACGATCAGAGATGGAGGAAGCTTGATGGTGGGGTAATTAAATACCCTGATGGTTGTTGGTTGAAATAGAGAGAATGAAGAAGAATGTGAACCTGTGGAGGCCGCGAGGTTGTACTGGCCGAGGGGATGGCTGAGTGAGTCGACTGTAAATGAATTTGCATTGTATGTTGTGTGAGAACATTAGAACAATGCAAGGATTCTAAGCAATGATGTTGTATGTATTCTCCAGATGAAACAAGATGTAACTCCTGTAAAGACTATGAGCCTGAGATTGTATTGTAACTTTGTTTGTTGCTAAATAATAGAATGGCTTGATCTTTTGGAGGGTGGGGTTTTCTACCTGAAAGGGTTTTCCCCACTTAAATCTATGTGTTCATTTTTTTGTCTTCCATGCTGTTTGATTCTATAAATTTGAATATGTGCATAGTGTTGAATATGCTAAAGTTGCATGTGGTTTTCTCAAAAGGATTAATGTGGGAAATCAATTATGCCTATTTATGCTTTATGGCGTAGTGGTTAGTGTATTTGAGGTGATTTGAAGGAATTAAAGTTACCGAAGTCACTACTGCTCTTAGATATTTCATTCTAAGATGACCCGGATTTCTCAACAAGTGGTATCAAAGCCTTCTTCTGCATGTTGGTTCTAGGTATTTCTCCTGTGAATATTTCTTAGTCTGTTAGGACTTGAGGAAATATGGAGGAATCGGATAATGATTGATCCTTTTGATGAGTAAAATTCCTTTCTCTTTTGAGACAACACACAACGTGAAAGATATTGAAGTTGGAGAATTTGGCGTTGATCATATTGTGATGATGTGGTCTGAGGCTCCTGGTTGGCAGCAAATAATCCTAATGCAAGGGGTGTGAGTTTATGCTTATGGTTGTGTCACAACAGAGCATGGTTCATACCGGGTGTCTATGTGAGAGGCTCCCTGATGGTATGGAAATTCTTGGGTTGTTTTTTTTTAGCCATGGAGTATTGTGCTTGTGCTGGGTACTTTGACTTGGCATTAAAGGCATTGTTCTTTGTTACGTTGATTTCATGAAGGCTATGAATTTGATCTCTGGGTGTTCTGAAAAATTATGAATAGTCTAGCTCTCTCGAATGCATGTGCATGCTTATGGTTTTGGAATTGGTCTGGAATGGGCCTAAAATTCCTGGACTACTTGTTCCTTTTTTGGATATATTGTACTTGCATGTTTCAAATTCATGTTCTTTGGTTCTGAAGGGTTTTTTTATAGATTTTCCTAAAAAGTCTATGATGCATATTCTTTTTATTTCATTGTTCTAGTTAACCATGCTCTTGCATTGTCTAGATGTGCAATGGATATGGATGTGCATGGGTGTTTTATAAACATGGTGGTTTTGCAGGTTTTACACGGTCAAGAAAAACTTGTGGTTTTGTGGAGCTGCTGGTAAAACTATTTTCTAGACCCTGGATGTTTGGGGTGTTACTGGATGAGATAGTTGCAGTTCCACATGTAAGTGTTGCTTGCTGGTTTCCTAGACTATGGTTCTTGAGTTGTGGACATGATTGTCAAATCAGATTTGTGTTTTATCTGGTGTTTGAGTCAAGATTGTCTACATTGTTGTTCTCTTTGAGATCTCAGTATTGCGATTTCCAGTGCGATGATAGATTTGTAGAATTCATTAATTGAATCTATGGGTTGAGCATGTTGTGGGTTGTCTCTACCTTCATGTATGTTATGGGACAACTCAGAAGTGGACTTTCAATATCCACAAGGTTGTTTCTGTGTTGGTACAAATCTGTTAGTTGGCCTTGTCTGTGGTCACTTGTGCATTGGTGTAGCTTCTTTGAGATGCAAGGATGGGTGGCATTGAGTACTTGAATAGTCAATTATGGGGTCTTGTAGTGTGTGTATCATGATGTCATGGAGAGCATGATACAAATTATAGTGTAATATTTTGACAATGATAGTGTGGTCTCCGTGGTTTGGAGATCTTGGTGCTATTTGGCATTGTTATCAGATGGACATGTTGTCGATTGTACCTGGAGGTTTTTCAAATCAATCGATGTTTGGTCATTATGCTTGGAAATATTGGATGTCATGGTTTAGTGGGGGCTTTATTATTGACTTTGAATTCATCACTTGGTGGTGAATGATCTTCTTTAGTGTTGCAGATGTTACTAGGAGAGACTCTTAGATCCTGTTGCTCCAAAAGGGTTCTTTTGCATTTGCATGAACACTATTTGAGGATGTAAAACATCTTGAAACCATGGAGGACATTTGGATCTTTTGCTGAGGTGTTGGTTTAGATTTTGTTAGCTTGATGTCATGTATACTCTTGATTGTGCATTAGAGTTTTGGCATGTTGCGTCACTCTTGAGACCATAGTTAGTTCACCTAGAGCATGGTATCTCCTAAGGGGGGTGTGTAGATCATTATGTCATGATAAGTTATTGTTTTAGATGTTTGGAGGTTTGATAGTGGTTTGGAGGTTCTTTGTGTTTTGAGTACATTGGTCATATGCTTGAGAATTTCATGTTAAGTGTAGTAATGCAGATTGGAGTTTAGCATGAGATGACCGGTTGCTAGTGCTCATGGATACATGGAGAATGAGGTGAGGTTGTGATTCTCTTGAGATGATAAAGATGCTAATTACAATGGAAATTCTGAGTTGCCTACAACTTGGTTGAATGCGAGTTCAACAAAGACCAATGAGGAGAGTTTTCTTGGTTGAGTCATGATGACTTGGATAACCTCGAGGAGCTTTTTCTCTTCCCACTCTTGGTCTACTCGGCAGTAAAGTCTAATGTTGAGAGGTATTTTCCCATTGGGTCTTTTAGATGTGTTTTATGCTTTCTTTCATCATATGGATCTTGAAGTGTTGTTTACTAGTTCTGGAGGATTCATAGTGGACGATGGAAAACATGGTTTATCTCCTTGATCTTTTGTGTTATGTCATTTTTTCAGGAGAACCATTAGGAGATGGTTTATGGGATGATTTCCAATTATGGGGATGGTTACTTTGAGCTTGATCTTCTTGTTTTAGAGGCTCACATCCATGTCGGTTACATGATTTATATGTTATGTTTGATCTTGGTGATTGAATGGTTGGGTGTTGTTATGGAATTTCTTTTGGGATATGGAGGAGATCATACTTGACACAGTTGGTATTTAGAGGTGTATGTAGAAGGATTTTCTATAGGTATATCATGTGCAAAATTTTCTCTCTGTGGTCTTGGTTATGGAGACTTGTGGTGAGGGTTGTATAGGTTGTGTATATAATTGTGGATGGTTCCTTGAAACTACAAGTTAACACTCTTTATGTGATGTTGTTGGTAGACTTTTTATGCCTTGTTTTTTTTTTCAGATTTGGCATTACCCATTTAGTGGGAGTTCTTGGATGTGTTTGGTCTTCTTCGACTGGTTGGCACTTGGAGCTTGTATTTATGGTTGGTGGGTTGGCTATGTAAGTGGCATGAGTTTTTTGATGTGGATACCTTGAAGGTATGAGTGATTGGATGGATTAGCACGAGTTGTGGGTGATATTTTCAGTCACGTGGGTTGATCAGTTGGAAAGGAGTAGTCAGTTTGATTGTTTTTCTAGTGTCATGTTATTGATATCACTGGGATATTTTGCTTGTTTTCATTGGACTGGTGCATATTCAGCCTGGCTTGTACCTTTCTTCCATAGGTGGCATGTTGGAGGATAACAGGGATTGTTGCCTAAATGGTGGACATCTTAGATGTGTTGCAGAAGTCTTGATGGAGCATGAGAGCATGATTGAGATCTATGTGGTTTCATGGAAGACTATGGGTTTGAAATAGAGGTGTCTATGATATTCATTAAGATTTTAGTTTGGAGGAAGCCAGTAAGTCTTCATCAAGTGGGAGCTTGTTGGAAAATGTGCCTCAACTTGCTGGCTTAAACCTTAGTTAAAGGACTTGGTGGATCTCACCTTAGTGTTCATGCCTTTACCTTCATACCGCCAGGTGTTTGTGGAAAAGGTGCGGTAACGCAGTTACTGCCATACCGCGGGAACCTTCTAGCTGAGGTGTAGTTGTGCACTGTATACCACCATACTGTGGAAACCTTATCACAGTCAGGTAGTAGTGCAGTATATCGCTATACCGCAAGAGCCTTGTGATTTTCTGGTGGTAGCACGGTGATACAGCCATATCGAAGGTGTCTTCAAGATGGGTCACGATAGTGTGGTGTATAGCGCCATACCATGAGGGATTCACACCTATCAAGTGGTAGCGCGGTATACCACCATACCTCAAGGGTCTTCAAGATGGCTAGCAGTGGCACAGTGGAAGGACCACAGGGTTCTCCTGACTGTTTGGTGTGATTTTTAAGTGAAATTTTTGCATTAAATGTGCTAACTCAAGGGTTACTAGAAAGAAGATGTAGTAATATTCTTTGTAACTGTATTTAATGTTGGGGCAGCCCGATGCATGTTGTAAGGTGGTAGGATCAGAGATGGAGGAAGCTTGTCGGTGGGGTAATTAAATACCTTGATGGTTGTTGGTTGAAATAGAGAGAACATAGAAGAATGTGAACCTATCGTGGTCGCGAGGCTATGCTGGCCGAGGGGCTGGCTGAGTGAGTCGACTGAAAATGAATCTGCTTTGTATGTTGTGTAAGAACATTAGAATAGTGCGAGGATTCTGAACAATGTTGTTTTCTATATTCTGCAGATGAAACAAGATGTAACTCTTATAAAGGCTATGAGCCTGAGATTGTATTGTAACTTTGTTTGTTTCTGAATAATACAATGGCTTGATCTTTTGGAGGGTGGGTTTTTTAACCCGAAAGGGTTTTCCCCATGCAAATCTATGTGTTCATGTTTTTGTCTTCCATGTTGTTTGATTCTATAAATTTGAATCTAGTAAAGTTGCATGTGCTATTCTCAGAAGGATTAATGTGGGAAATCAACTGTACTTATTTCCACTTTATGGCATAGTGTTCAGTGTCTTTGGGGCGATTTGAAGGAAGTCAAGTTATTGAAGGAACTTCTGCTCTTAGATATTTCGTTTTAAGATGACCCAAATTTCTCAATAATTAGCTTCTTCAAAATCTTGATGACAGTTCCAGTTAGGCACAAAAATACTTCTTCACACTGCTCTACAATCGAATGATCTAATCTTTATTCACACATTGAGCACACTCGAAAATGAGGAAACAATCGCTCTTATATATCCGTTACATGGAATTACATCAACAACTTTTTTGGCCAAAAATAAAATAATAAATGAATTACCAATTGTCGGCAATTCATGAACAAATCTCAATGTGCACCAACGGAAGACAGTTACAACATAATGAAGACCTAGAACAACTTCCTTGAACATGCCAAACATTAAAATATTAATCCACGAGGATCCACAACATGCTACAACCATCATGTCAGCCAAGAACATGAAAACTCGAACACACAATGAAAAAATATTTGATCACGAACACACCAATTAATGTGAATGTGGAACAAGGATAGAGAATGATCTAGAAGCATAAACAAACATCACACGATCATACACAACAACTAGAATTACCAGAATTACATTCACTTCTTCCAAAAACATCTGCTATAGTAACAAAATAACTATAGGAATACATAGACTCACAAATTGCACAAATCTTGATGCACACCTTTGAAAATTCCAGAGTATAAACTAGATAGGCTTAGAAAAAAACCCTTTAAAGCATAAATTTTGAATAGAAACACACTGAATTTTACACCACACTGAACTTCACAGCTTCATAGACAACCTTCAACATATTTATTATAATTTTCTCAATATCCTCGACATATACAACCTTCAACATATTTATTATAATTTTCTCAATATCCTCGACATATACAACCTTGAAGAACATCAATGCTAATAGTGTTGACATCAATGAAAACCACATATTAGCAACACAACCACAAAATCCAAAAATCTCCCCCTTTGGCATTGATGGCAACACATGATGTGAAAAATACCATCAACACAACTAACTCTTCTCATATTGTTCTTCTCCCCTTGCATTAATCTTCTCTGCTCTTCTCCCCCAAGGTTCTATGCTCTTCTCCCCAAGTTTTTTCACATTGTTCTTCTCCCCCTTTGACATCAATGGAAAAGGTACTCAAGCTCCGAACCACATAGCTGAATCATCTGACTACTCCCCCTGAGTAGCAGCCACCACAACATCAATCTGAAATAAGATATGATTATGAATGCATATATTGATGCAAAGATTTTAATCTTAGTTCAGATTAGGAGGGGAAATTACCCCTAACTTCCCTCTGAGATAGTCTAAATTATCCTTAGGCAATGTCTTAGTAAAGATGTCTGTAATCTATTCCTTAGTAGGAACATATTCCAGTCCGACTTCTTTCTCACTCACTTTGTCTCTTAAAAAGTGATATTTGATAGATATATGTTTTGTCTTTGAATGCAACACCAGATTCTTAGAAATTTTTATGGCATTGGAATTGTCACAAAATATAGCAATAATCTCATCATACTCAATTTTGATATGTCTCAGCATCTACTTCATCCATATTACTTGAGTGAAATTGTTTGCAACAATAATATATTCTGCCTCAACAGTAGATAGGAAATGGAATTCTAATTTTTACTTAACCAAGATACCAACTTCTTCCCGAAGAAGAATGCACCACCACTAGTAATGTTTCTGTCATCCACATCTCTTACCCAATCTACATCAGTAAAGACGCTCAAGGTAAGATCATCATCTTTAGGATACCAAAGACCAAAATCAACTATCCCTTTCAAGTATCTAAAAATTATCTTCACAATAGTCACATGAGATTCCTTCAAATCAAATTGATATCTAGAAACCATACATACAAAATTCATGATGTATGGTCTATTTTGAGTCAAATAAAGTAATCCATTGATCATTGACCTATATCTTGTTTGATTTTCTTTACGAGAATCATCATTCTGTATTAACTTACATCTGATTACCATGGGTGTACCAAGTGGCTTTGAGTCTTCCATACCAAATTTTTTTAGTAACTCTCTTACATATTTGGACTAAGATATAAATATTCCATCATCTAACCAAGTAATTTGCAATCCCAGAAAGAATTTCAACTCTCCAATCATTGACATTTCAAACTCACTTTTCATTTCATCAGAAAAATTCATACATAAGTCATCATCACCTTCAAAAATGATGTTATCAAAAAATAATTCAATAATCAACTCTTTATCCTAATCCATGTTAAAATACAAATTACTGTCAGCAGTACCTTTATTGAATCCAAGCTTCAACAAGAATTGATCCAATCTAGCATATTAGGCTCCAGGGGCTTGTTTGAATCCATACATTGCTTTCTTCAGTCAACAAACCATATCTTCTTTATTAGTTAGTTGAAATCCATCTGGTTGCTCAACATATACTTCTTCTTCTAGCTCACCATTTAGAAATGTTGATTTTACATCCATTTGATAGACTTTGTAGTTCTTAAAAGCAGCATAAGCAAGAAATAATCTTACAACTTCAATTCTAGCAATAAGGGAAAAAGTTTCTTCAAAATCAATACCTTCCATCTATGAGTACCCTTTACATACCAGTCTTGCTTTATTCTTGACCAGTTCACCTTGTTCATTTAGCTTATTCTGAAAGACCCATTTGGTTCCAATCACATTTTTATCCTGATGTCTAGGAACAAGAATCCATGTATAATTTTTCTCTATTTGAATTAGTTCTTCCTTCATTGCTTCCATCCAATATTCATCTTTACATGCTTCATTGACATTGTTGGGCTCAATCTTGGAAATCAAACAATACTCTTTTGTAATTCTTCTTCTAGTACGCACACCTTTGTTCTTATCTCCAATAATATGATTTTCAAAATGATTTAGCTTTACATACGTCAGAATTTTAGGATTTTCTCAAACTTCTGGTTCTTCTGTTATTTCTTCTGCACTTCCACTGGCTTCTCCTTTTCGATTCTCTTGATTCATCAGAATAATTTGAACTTGATTCTGTGTCTAAGAATTCTTTCCATTATCCATACTATCATGTTGGTCATCTGAATCATATCCACAGTATTTGGATGATCTAGCAATGTTTTCATCAACTCTGACATTTGCACTTTCAACCATTTTCCTTAATCTTCTATTATAGAACCGGTAGGCCTTGCTCTTAGTAGTGTAACCCAAAAAGATTCCTTCATCACTCCTAGCATCAAACTTGCCAATATCTTCATCTCTCTTCATATAACATCTACTTCCAAATATTTTGAAATATTTAATAGTAGGCTTATAGCCAAACCACAACTCAAAAGGATTCTTACCAGAATTACCATTGACATTTACTCGGTTAATAGTATATACAATAGTTCTTATAGCTTCTCTCTAATAGATATGATATAAATTACCTTCCAACATCATATTTCTAGCAACATCTAGAATTGTTTTGTTCTTTCTCTCAACAACTCCGTTCTGTTGAGGGGTTTGGGGAGCAGATAACTATCTTTTTTTCCATGCTCTTCATAGAAAGAATTGAACTCCTGAGAAGTGAATTCACCACCTTTGTCTGAACTTAAGCATTTAATCTTTAAACCTGTCTAATTTTTGGCCATAGCTTTGAAAATTTTGAACTTTTCTAATGCTTCATGTTTTTCTCTCAAGAAATCAACCCATATCATCCTAGAGTAATCATCAATAAGCAACATAAAGTACCTTTCTCCTTGTAGACTTCTGATTCTAGAAGGACCACATAGATTAGTATGCATTGGCTCTAGTACTCCATTAGAATGATGTTGTTTGTTCTGAAAAGAAATTCGAGTATGCTTTCCCATCTGACATTCCTTGCATATGGTGTTAGTGGGATTCAATAGCTTAGGAATATCTCTAACTACTTGAGTGGAGGTTAATTTGACAATGTTATCAAAATTCATATGAAACAACCTCCTATGCCATAACCAACTTACATCAACTTGAGCAATTAAACAAATTTCACTAGCAGCACTTCGGTGAAAAATATTACCTCTTGTCTTTTTACTTGAAGCAATTATATTTCCAGAACTTCCCAGTAGCTTGCACTTACCATCTTTGAACTGAAGATTGTATCCCTTTTCTACCATCTGTCCAACACTCAATAGGTTATGCTTCAATCCCTCAACATAAAGGACATCATCTATATTATATTTACCAACAAGAGAAGTAGTGCCTCTGCCAAACATCACACCAACATTTTTATCTTCAAATCTTTTAACACCACCATCATATTTTTCCAATCTTATAAAATTTCTTTTGTCACCAGTCATATGATGTGAGCATTCACTGTCAATCACCCATTCATCCTTTTCTTCAATTTTGGCTGCAAGAGATTTCTCAATATTCTTGTCACTAGCAAATTCATTGGACACTGTACCATTTTCCTTGATAGAAATGAATGCCCATCCATCTTGATTTCCATTTTCTTTATCAGATTCATCATCAATAACACCTTCTTCAACATAATAACATTTATTTTGAAATCTAGGCTTATCAGGTTTGAGCCTAGGAAATCTTTTAGGACACCTTGATGCAAAATGATCTATCTTATTGCAAGAGAAAAATTTAATAGGAAAATTTCCTTTATACTTACCTTGTTCTATAGCTTCTCTTTTCACAACCAATGCTTCCATCTCTTCTAGCTCTCTCTCTCTTCATCTTCAATCTTTTTCATCTCATCTTCATACTTGAATGTCTTTCTAGAACTTTCTCCTAGATCATATCTCTGTTGGTTTCTTCCAGATACAGTAGCCTTAAATGCAGATTCTATTTTAAGAGTAGAATCACCAAATTCACTTAGTTCAAAGGTAGCAAGCTTACCAATTAGCATATCTCTTGTCAGATTTGTTACTATCTTGAGCTCTTCAATAATATGAGATTTCATTTTGTAAGAAGTAGGAAATGATCTAAGCACTTTAGCCATAATCTCTTCTTCATCCAAGATTCCATCGGCACATCTAATACCCATCACTAGTTCATTTACTTTCTGCATGAAAGAAATAATGTTTTCATCCCCGCTCATCTTCAAGTTTTCCCATTTTCCTTTCAGAATTTGTAGCTTAGCAACTTTCACTTGTGCATCTCCTTCATACAATGTTTCCAGCTTCTTCTAGATCTCATATGTTGCTCTTAGACCCATTACATTTGTCATCTTTGAATCTTTCAGAGCACTCAATAATGCTTCTATAGCCCTGATATTTGTTTCAGCTTCTTTGATCTCATCAAGAATAGAGGGACCATTATGAGGAATAACATATATTATCTTTGTAATCTTCTAGAAGGTTTCACCAATGCACTTGAAATGACACTCCATTCTAGCTTTCCACAGAGAGTAGTTTATTCCATCAAATCTGGGACTATCCTTCTTATATGATGCCATCTTGGATCACCTCTAGCTATTAAAATTCTTTAGAGGAACCTTGTTTAATATCAATTGTTGGCAAAACAAGACTAGACAACTAAGAATTTAAAACTTATTCAGTTCCTTATTAACCTTTAATCTCAGATCTAATAATTAACAATGAAAGCATGAATCAAAAACACATTAAAAACACAAGAACACCAAGATTTAATACGTGGAAACCCTATTAGGGGAAAAACCATGGTGGATTTTAGTCCACAAGATTATACCTTGTTAGAAGTATAATGAAAATGAATAAGGAATGCACATGCATTCGGGCACACATCCTAGAGCTCACTACTCAAATGGGAAGGCTCACTGCCTTACAAAAAAATTCATATGAAAACCATTTGAAGAATATGAATTGACAAATTAGCTTCTTCAAAAGCTTGATGACAGTTTCGATTAGGAACATAAATACTTCTTCACACTTCTCTCAACCTTCTTCACACTCTGCTCTGCAATCAAATGATCTAATCTTTATTCACACATTTCACATTCACACTTCTCATACACACATTGAGCACATTCCAAAATGTGGAAAAAATCATTCTTATATATCCACTACATATAATTACATACACAACTTTGTCGGCCAAAAATAAAAGAATAAATGAATTACAAACTGTTGGCCCAATTCATGAATAAATCTCAATGTGCACCAACCAAAGTCAGTCACAACATAATGAAGACCTAAAAAAACTTGCTCGAACATGCCAAATATTAAAATATTAATCCACGAGGATTCGCAACATGATACAACCATCATGTTGGCCAAGAACATGAAAACCCAAAGACACAACGAAAAGATATTCAATCACGATCACACCAACTAACACGAATGTGCAACAAGGATAGAGCAGGATCTAGAAACATCAACGAATATCACATGAGCATACACAACAACTAGAATTACCATAATTATTGTATTCTCTTCTTACAAAAACATCTATTATAGTAACATAATAACTGTAGGAACACAAAAACTCACAAGTTTCACAAATCTTGATGCACACCTCTGAAACTTTCAGAGTATAAATTAGACAGGCTTAGCAACAAAACATTTAAAGCATAAATTTTGAATAGCAACATATTGATTTTTACACCACACTAAACTTCACAACTTCATAGACAACCTTCAACATATTTATTATAATTTTCTCAATATCCTCGACATATACAACCTTCAAGAACATCAATGCTAATAGTGTTGATATCAATGAACACCACATATCAACAACACAACCACAACATCCAAAAAAATTATCACAATGTTATGGTTTCAATGGAGCAGTGAAGGAACCTTCTACTTTTTGGGGGGTCTCATAGACCTTCTATCTTTGTCTCTCATATAGGGAGATTATTTTAGTGGATCATTTTTGTGAGACTCTAGTACTTATGTAGAGAATCATTATGCAAATTTTAGTAGTGTAATATATGTCACTCATGCATTTTTTGATTATACTCTAGAATCATTTTTTGCATCTTCAACTTCACATATTTTGATTGCCTTTGTTTTATCTTTGTATCCATGGTTTAGTAGTGTTCTATATGTTCAATCATGTAGTGTTTTGTGTCTCTTATCTTGATCTACATTTTTGGAGGTTTGTTGATTCCAACAAACACCAAATTATCTTCAACAAATTTTACAAATTTTACATCTTTGACATACTTCAGGAATTCTTCATCATCATATTCCTATCTTCATGGGACATCTTTTCTTGAGGTCTTATCCTTCTCTTTCTATGTTTTGGAGAGGAGTTCTGTTCCCATTGGGTTTTCTCCCTTTTCTTCATTTGTGAGACATCATTATTGTACATGAGTACTTTATCATTACTTGTTGTCAAGACTTATCTTTTCATATTTTAGATTACTTCCTAAGTATCAGTTTAGGGGGGTGTTAATGTGAAAAGACATATTATCAAACTAGTCATATTTTATTATACTTAGTAGAATCATATTCACACTGCACTTAATCTCACTTAAGGATTATCTAAACTAGTCTCACCTCATGTAGACTCACCAAGTGTGACAACACTTGTCAATAGTGTCGTAAACTTGTTTCATACTTGGAAGGGTAGTCAAATTTTGACTCCTATCTTCTCACCTCTTTATCCTTTTATTTATTAGCAAGGATTATTTGTACATTTACAACACATCACATGCTTATGATATTTTATCATATTTCATATGCTCATTTGTGGATTGTTTTGAGTTTTTAAGAAGATCTTGGCTGCTCCAACAATATATACATACAACATATATATTAAGATTAGAAATATTTCATTGCTTTTAACAAACAACACACATATATTTTACATATGTGTGTATATAAAATCCATGCTATACGTATTCAAAGGTATATCTATGCATATGTATACACACATATATATTGTTAAAATAAATCATATGTATGTTAAATGTATATACATAGTGAAAAATACAATAGTATATATAATGAAGAATATGCTTAGTAATATATAAATTAGAATAATTATAGAGATATACCAGTTCACATTTATCTTTCACAATGCCACTATAATAAAAAAAGGTTCATAAATAGAATAATCCATACATTATGACTAAATAATTGGAATTACATTGACACAATAAAGAATTTTTCATATTATAATGTGAATGAAATCATCTAAAACAATCAATCTTTCTAACAAAATAATATATAGAATTATAACAACATGTTGATAACATTTGAACTTAGTAGAGATAAATAAATAAATATAGATTTAATTTATGCAAAAAATTAATAGGAGTATTTATATAGTTCTACCAATATGATTTATAGTCATCTTCTAGTGAGAGTAATATTAAATTTGGATTTTCACATTTGAATTCAAACTTCTAGATCTTCTTGCAAAGACTGAAAAATTAAAGTAAAACTTGAAAAACAATTACATGACACAAATCTTTAGTAAAAAATAAGTTCTTCACCTAAATATTTAGACCTGCACATAAGCAACCAAATACAAAATTATTTCTAAGGCCTTAGGATTGTAGAACAATCTACCCCCAGTCTAGGTGTTAGATAAAAAACTAGGTTCTCACAAACACTTCATTGCACCAATAAATAAAGTATATTTTTAAATACAAAAATAACAACATAAATTTATAACCATAATAACAAGATCCATCCCAAGAATAAACATAAACAAGGAATTATCCATGAGAATCCCATTTGGGAGATAATGGTGACTCACCAATGGGGATTGTGATGTGGGAAAAAGGATCTAGGGTTTAAATCATTACATTTGAGAGGAACCAAAATTGATCATATCATATATTTTGGCAATATTTTTGTCATTGATGCCAATTGAGCATCTTAAGGATGTTTGATGTCAAAAGGATATTTGATTGATTGTTGGGATTATTGATGCCAGTGGATCAGTCTTAGGAAGAATGATGAAGTATGATGGAGTGAAGAGCATGTTTTTCAAGTTAAAAAGTTTCTCAAAATGTTACATTGTTGTCATGCAAAGTTGCCATGAAATTACATAGGTTGTTTCTAAAAGTTTTGGGAGAAATCCTGAATGAGAGATCTAATATGGATTTTTTTAGCATATTTTAGAAACATGATCCACATGATCAGGGGATGAAGATTGAGCTTATAAATGGTTTATTTATGCTCTATGTTATAGTTAGGGTTTTACAATGAAATCCTAAGGGTTTCAGTCATGGAACCCTCACAAATTTTCTATTTTGTCATTGACTAGGAACTACTAGTAGCAGGTAGCTTAAGGTATGAACTAAGAATTTTAAGTCATTGAGATGACCAAACCCTTGACCTAGGTACTACTAATTAAGCGAGTGTTGAATACTATAATAGTTCCTATGTTCGGTGATAAATATTTATCCACACATGATCAATTGTTGAGGTTTAGCTATTGACAATCAAGTGACTCTTGTGTGCCTATGCTGCTCAAAATATGATGTTAATGGTTTTTCATGAAAATGTGACAAGTGTCCAGATGGGACCAAGCTTAAGGCTTAAGGCTTGAAAATATCAATAGTCAGCACTGTATCTTGGTGAAATCAACAAGGATCATGATATTGTAGTTTTAGATGGCTCTAATAGGGTTAAATATGTAATGTGCAAAATGTTTGTAAGTGGGAGAAGTTGATTGCATAACCAAGGTTATTCACATCACAAATATCATTAATAAGAACTAAGTATATGTGTGCTAGGTGATTGGCTTGTGATGGAGATCTATTAGTGGATGATGAAGATTGAGATTAGATAGTGTCCACTATTTCATAGAAGGAATGATGGGTTTGAGTTTCATTTCAGTGATGGTGCAGAATGAAGACGCATGTACAAGGGGACACATGGAAATTTTCCATTGCATCACATAGCCCATTTATATCACAAAAGTTTGATAGAAAGCGTGCAGTGTAATTCTGATAGGCATTAGCCATACAATAGAGATCAATGACACATGATTAAAAGGAACTTGATCTGATGTCCATGTTTTAAAGATGAAGTGGATAAATGAGGATCATTGGATAATGGCACAAATTTGGAGATCTATGGAATTTATTCAAAGATGATTTTGTAATGGTTAGATGGTGGAACTCACAATCAAATGGTGAAATATAGCATAACATGGATGAAATTGATTGTTGTAATTGTTCTAGTTATGAATTTGATTAGATATTTTTGATGATTTGTTGGGCACATCAAAGCACATATGACTAGAATATCTAGTTGTAGATCACTAACAAAAGATTCCATTTAATGTGTATTTGATCTAGGGTTTATAGAATTCCAAAAACAGCAAATCACAAAGGTGATGTGTGAATGGTGCATGGCTCGATAAAAGAAGAATTGTCGGTGAAGAAAAGATGGGATAAATCAATCAAAATTTGTGAGAAAGTGTAGTAAGGATGTGAATATTGTGAGAAGAAGACCTAGATCAAATAAAAATAATATCATCTAGGATATGCATGCATTGATTCACAATGATGTGAAACAAAGCAGATAAAGAGGAGAAGACAACAAAGAGGGGAATGAGAGAGTAGTAGCAGAGAGGGGAAATGCTTGTAGAGAAGCAAATTAGAGTATGAGAAAATGTAGAATAGGTTTATGATATTGATTTGGATTCATTTTGAATCATATGTAATTTGGAGTTTGTAGCTCCATAATTTCATTATAAATTTGATTGGTTGGTGCCATCAAAAAACTAAGTTTCTGCTTGGATTAGGTAGTAGGTGCTTCCTTGGAGTTGGTGCTCTTAAATCAGGGGATTGGTGTCTCCTTAGGGTTGGTTCCCTTAAACTTTGTAACTAGTGAAGTTCTATTTTGAGGCTATATTAGGATAGTAGATCCTAGCAACTATTCTCACTGTGGTTTTTCCCATATTGGGTTTTCCACATACATCTAGTGTTATGTGTGCATGTGTGTATGTTTCTCTTTGCATATACTTTAATCTTGGTTTAAAATTATTAGTGAAGTAGTTTTAATTGATCTACTAATTCACCCCCTCTTAGTAGATAGTTGTGTTCCAACAATTGGTATTAGATTATGTGTTCCTTTGGAGAAGCTTAATCATCTCAGGTAGATCTTGGATAGTGAACAAAATATGGCTAATCATGAAGGTTCTAAAAAAAAGAACCTCTCTTTGATGGATCAAACTATGCATTCTGGAGCATTAGGATGAGAGAATATCTATCCTCATTAAGGTTTGATGCCTAGATTTTGGTTGTAAATGCATTTTTTATTGCTTCTATACCTCCCATTGATCAGGCATATAAGAAATAATATGAGAACAATGTAAAATAAAATAATGTTATTCTTTGTGGGTTGTCCAAATTGGATTTTTTCAAAGTCATGCATTATCAAAAAACTCATGATATTTGGGGTAAGTTAAAGATAATATATGAAGGAGATGATAAGGTAAATCAAGCCAAGATACAAACTTACAAAGGTAAGTTTGAAAGTCTCAAGATGAGGGAAGAAGAGAAAATTGTAGAATAGCTCCTCAAGGTAGATGAAATAGTGAATGCAATTAGAGGCCTAGGAGAAGAAGCGAAAGAGTCGATGATTTTCAAAAAGGTTCTAAGATCCTTACCATCCCAATATGATTCAAAAATATTTGCAATAGAAGAAGCTATAGATTTGAACAAACTCATTGTTGATAAGTTGTATGGCACCTTCACTGCTTATAAGAACTGGAGATACCGACACCTCTAAGACAGAAGAAACATTTAAAGCAACCAAGAAGGAAAAGATAGAAACATTTACATCTAGATTTTAGAAGACTAATGAAGAGGACGCTAAATTTTTCAAGAGATTAAGAAGAGTCTCTGAAAAATACAAAGGTAAGTTACCCTTAAAAAAACTTACTCTTGTCACCTATCATATGATTTGAGAATCCACTATGAATTATCCAGTATTTCCTCTCCTCTCTTGCATGAACAGAAGTCAACATAGTTTATTCAATAATATGACCTATTTCTAGAGCACTTTCCTTCATATACATTTTAGGAATAGTGGAATTAGTTCCAGAATTTAGAGCTATGCATAAGAATTCATCACTGTCCTCATCAAGATAATTTGATTCCTCATCA
This sequence comes from Sequoiadendron giganteum, assembly GCA_007115665.2. Taxonomy (NCBI): domain Eukaryota; kingdom Viridiplantae; phylum Streptophyta; class Pinopsida; order Cupressales; family Cupressaceae; genus Sequoiadendron; species Sequoiadendron giganteum. The sequence continues at coordinate 954,765,085 of CM021100.1, forward strand.
TCAGATACACTATTGTCTTTTCCATCATAATAAATTTTCTTGATAGATTTACCTTATGATCCTTATTTTTATCATTTTCAAATTTCACTAGAAATTTAGAAGCATAATGACCTATATTTCTATAATTGAAACACTTAAAGGGTAACTTACCTCTGTATTTTCCAGCTCCCTTTTCACTCTTCTCACAAATTTTTCTTCCACCTTATCAAGATCATCATGATTTGATTCATTATCCTTCTTTGCCTTGTTGAATTCAAAGGTAGTGTCTTTCTTTGTAGCATCTTCACCAAAATATATTAATTCATAAGAAATTAAAGCACCACAAATTTGATCTCTACAATATTGATCTAAATTCTAAGCTTCCTCAATATCAGAAAATATAGAACTATAAGATCTAGGAAGAGTTCTGAATGAATTTTTCACAACTTCACTTTCTTCCAACTTACTACCAAGACCATTGATGGTATTGACAACTTCATCCACTCTAAGAATGTAGGATGTAATATCTTCATCTTGCAACATCCTTAGGGTTTCAAATTTGTCTTTGTAATTTTGCATCTTTTCGTGCTTAACCTTATCATCTCATTCATAAATGCTATTCAAATTTTTCCAAAAATCTTTTGAATATTTGAAACTTATTACCTTTGCAAGTTAAAAATCATAAAGAACACTTAGGATAACATTCCTTTCTTTGTAATTCTCATAATCCTTGATCTCATCATCACTTTTTAGACCATTAGAAGGAAATGTATAGGATTTTTTAATTGATTTAAAGACTTCAAATCCTAGAGAGATAAGAAATGATTACATCCTAGCTTTCCAATAAGCATAATTTGTACCATCAAACATAGGATCTTTAACAACCTTCTTGTACGCCATCTAGATCTACCACAAGTGGTTAAAATTCATCCAAATAACCACAACTCTTATGCCAATTTTAAGATGCACAAGATATCTAAGAGGGGTGGGGGTGAATCAGGTGTACATTAAAATATTCAATCCCTCATTAAATGATGAGGGCCACATCGCTTGAAACCCACACAAATCACAACAATGGATACCAATACAAAATATGTGAAACAAAAAGTAACTTAGTTTCAATTATTTTTAGAAAATGAAATTACAGATTCAAAACTTACATGCTATAGCCTCATGGGATTGATTCATTACAACAAAATCAACTTTGAAAACAAAATATTGTATTTAAAGCCACAATATTCACTAATGGAGCCACCCTCTACAACCCCCCCTTTATCCCTTTTATTTTACCTCAATAACCGCCCTAGAATGTTCTAGAAAGTTCAACTTTCCCTTTTTTTTTGGCGCCAAAAGTCTTGTTGTTTCAATTCTGACCTAGGAAGAAATTTTAATGAAATTCACTTATTATAGGACCAACATTGTGGGGCCATAACTTTTGATCTGTGTGTCCTATTTTCTATTATTGCATATCATTGGAAAGCTCTCAAAGAGATCTACAACACGTGAACCCACCATAGGTCGGTTCGTTAACTTTTCAAGCTGTTTTAGGGCTTCTAAAGTCTTCATATCTGAATTTGAAGCTGCATTAAAAAAATTTCTCGAGATGGAAACTTTAATATCTCGCAAACCATGTACAATATTGAGACAATTATTTTGTGACTTGAAATGATTTTTAGTTCTGCTCCTTGGGGTAAAACTTTTAGGTTCGTACGAGCTTGTTTAGGCCAACTTACTAAAAATAGTAAGTGACTGTTTTTCACTATTTTTGACTTCTGATTGTCTTATGCTCCTTAAGTATCATCATCGAACTCAAAAAAACTAACAAAAACAAAGCAAATATTTTTTTTGGGTGATAAAGATTGCCCCTACATTAGACACCCAAGGTAATTTGAAAAGTGACAGGTATCACTTCTCAGGAGTTAGAGGGAAACCAAGATGGTTAACCACAACCTTAGACAACCATGTTGAATCTTTAATAGAACTTACTTTCCATTTAACCAAATATTCTTCATACTACTTGTTCCTTGTACTTCTACCCACACGACTATCCAAGATTTCTTATATCTCTTCCTTATCTGAAGTAGATGTTGGAACTTTCCACTATTTTTTTATCGGCCCGTCCTCTATATCACCTTCATGATACTCTGTTAAATCAACAATGTTGAACATAGGAGAAATGTTTATTCCACTAGGAAATTCTACCTCATAAGCATTTCCTAAAGCATGCTTCTTTAGGATCTTGCATGGTCCAAACTTCTTACTCTTTAACTTGTTGTATGTACCAACTGGAAATGTTTCATTTCACAAATGAACCATGACTTCATCTCCAACCTGGAACTCCTTATACCTCCTTTTTTTATCAACCTTAGCCTTATATTGTGAGTTAATCTTATTGATATGTTTCATCACCTCTTCATGCAAATTATTTAGGTGCTCAACAAATTATTCAGTCTCAACACTACTCTTCTCCCCCTTATCCATCTTTCTTAGTTCAAAAGTAGTTCTTGGACTACTCCCATACACAATCTGGAATGTTGATTTACTAGTTTTCCCATTGACATAATTGTTGTAAGAGAATTCTTCCTATGGAATAATCAAATCCCATCCCTTGGGCTTATCTCCTACTAAGCATCTTAGAAGGTTACCCAAACTCCTATTCACCACCTCTGTTTGTCCACTAGTCTATGGATGGTGTGCATAACTGAACTTCAAATCTGTCTTCAATTTTTTTGATAATGTCCTTTAGAAATAGCCAAAAAATTTGGTATCTCTATCTGAAACTATACTCTCTGGTAAACCATGTAGTATCACCACCTCTCTGAAAAAAAACTCTGTAATATGATCAATATCATTGGTCTTATGACACAAAATGAATTGTACTATCTTTGAAAATCTATCCACCACCATAAATATGGAATCATTCCCTCTTTGTGTCCTTGGAAAGCCAATAAAAAAATCCATACTAATGTCTTCCCATGGCCTCTTAGGTATAGGTTATGGTTGATACAATCTATTATTTTGACTTGATCCCTTCACCATCTGAAATACTCTACAAATTTATATAAAATTCTTCACATATTCTTGTAACTATGGCCAACAATAATTCTCACTAACAAGAGCAATGTTCTTATCTCAACCGAAATGTCCATCCAATCCTCCACTATTATTTTCCTTGATTAGATTCTCCCTCATAGAGCTCCTTGGAATGTATAATTGGATTCCTTTAAATGGCATCCCATCTTGGATTAAGAAATCCAACTATCTTGTCCTATCCAATGTAATAGGTTCCAAACAAGCCTTCTAAGCTTCTACAAATTCTGGATCTTGAGGATACAAAATTTTGAGTTCATTGAAACCAACAACCTCTATATTCATCTCTATCAAAAAAAAAATCCTTCTACTTAAGGCATCAACAAATTTGTTTGACCTTCCACTCTTGTGCTTCAAAATAAAGGTATAACTTTGCAAAAACTCAACCCATTTTAAGGGCCTTTGATTTAAATTTCCTTGACTATTGAGATACTGCAAAGCCTGGTGATCTGTATATAAAAAAATTATTTTGGAAAAAAAATAGTATCTCCATTTGTTCAAATCCTAAACTATAACATACAAATTCTGATCATAGACAAAATATTTCTTCTTATCATCATTCAACTTCTCACAAAAATAGGCAATAGACTTACCTTCTTGACTCAAAACAACTCCTATGGTAATGCCACTAGCATCACAATCTACTTGAAAGACCTTATAGAAATCTGGAAGTGCCAAAATAGGTTTCTTTGTGACTTTATTCTTCAACATATCAAAACTCTTTGTTGCTCCTCTAGTCCATTTAAAATCCTTTCTATCACGTCTCATTGCTTTTGTTAGAGTTGCACAGATACTACTAAAATTCTTAATAAACTGTCTATAAAAACTTGGTATACCATGAAATGATCTTACCTCTATAACACTCCTTGGGGTAGGAAATTCAATGATAGCTCTCACCTTCTCTAGATCTATTTTAAGACCCTCTACTAAGACAAAAAATTCCAGATACACCAAATCTATCTTCACAAAACTGCATTAACTTCTCAAAAACTCTTTAGATATGCATCAAGTGCTCCTCCAATGTCTTAAAAAAATAAAAATATCATTGAAATAAATAATAACAATTCTTCCTAAAAATTCTTTCAATACCTCATTCATAAGCCACATAAATGTTCTCAATGCATTGGTTAGACCAAAAGGCATGAATAACCACTCATACAGGACTTCCTTGGCTTTGAATGCTATCTTCCATTCACCTCCTTCTCTAATCCACATCTGGTGATATATTCTCTTCAAATCTATCTTCATGAAGTACTCAACTCCACTCAAATAATCCATAATGTCATCCATTCGAGTAGTAAGGGAAATATATACTTGATGGTGATCTTGTTGATGGCTCTAGAATCTGTACACATCCACCATTCCCCATCCTTTTTTGGTGCTAGTATTGTAGGTATTGCACATGGGCTCAAAATCTCTCTTATGAATCCCTTCTACAACAAGTCTTGCACTTTTTTGTTCAACTAATCCCTTTTTGTTGGATTTATATGATGAGCTTCCTTATTTGAAAAATTGGCTCTAGGAATCAAGTCCATCTGATAACTAATCTTTCTTACTGGAGACAAAACTTTAGGTACATTATCAAAAATAATAGCTTGAAAATCATTGAATAAATCTGAAACCTCTATAGGTACCTTAGTAGTATCTTCTTTATCAATTCTAGGGATCAATGCAAAAAACATATGCTCATGCCTTGTACCTTCTAGGAATTTTCTCCCATCAACAAAAAAAATTCTTGCATTAGTGCATGCCTTTTCTTTTTCCTCTTTCAAGGGCTTCATCTTATGATGAACCCCATCCTTTTTCAAATACTAGGTGTTGTAATATCCATCATGTACTGCTTGTCGATCAAACTAGCATGGTCTACCTAACAACATATGACAAACATCGATAGGAATAATATCACACAATACCTCATCATGGTAATTTATAATCTTGAAATTTACTAGACATTGTTCATTTACCAAGGCTTTATGGTCCTTCTACAACCAAGAAATTTGGTATGGGTTCAAATGCCTTCTTCTCTCCAACCAAAACTTACTAACCATTTCCTCTAAAATAAGGTTATCATTACTACCTCCATCAATAATAACATTGCAAAATTTACCTTCATACTTACATTTGGTGTGAAATAAATTCTTCCTTTTAGTCAGTTTCTTCTCCTCATTCAACAAGGATCTTCTAGCAACAAGAACCTCCCCTCTTTTTGCATCCTCAGAATGTGAAGAATCAACATCTTCATCTATATGTGCAACTTGTGCATTAACCTCAGGTCTTCTATTTGTAATTCCTTGATTTTGAGGACACTCATAGTCTCTTTGTCCTTCTTCTCCACATTGGAAATAGGTTCCACAAAATCCTCCTCTTCTTGGTCCTCATCTAGATCTTCCTCTTCCTCTTTGGTCTCCACTATTCTGATCACAAGGACAGTAGGTGTTATCTCCTTTTTGGTTCTAGCTGCTACTGGATCCTTCACCCTTCTTTTGATCTTCATTTTGACTTCTATATGACCATCCATTAGTATTTCCACCATGACCCCCACCTCTTTTCTTACTTTCAAATCTTCTATTCAACTTTTCTTCTACCTTGAAAACAAACCGATATGCATCTTCAATGGTAGAAATTCTTACCAGACCTAACTCTTCTTGAAACTCAGCTTCAACCCATTTATGTAACATGAATCTTTCTCCTTATTGGCCTCAAAATGGCCTGTTTTGATCAAGACATGGTAGAATTCTTTTGTATACTTCTTGACGGATTTTCCCACTTATTTCAACTCTTGCATCTTTTTCCACAAATCAAGCTCATAGTCCACATGAAGGATCTATATTTTTAATTTGTCCACCATATGGTCCCATCTTTTTATTTTCTCTTTTCCTCTTCGATTTGTTTCTAGTTGTACCTCTTTCCACAAAATATTAGCACAACCCTTTAGATTGGCCTTTGCAAATTTGACCCTCTCAGGATCTTCCACCTCCTCATACTCAAAGTACTCCTCCATATCGTCGATCCAATCAATCAGCTCTTCTAGGTTAATATTTCCATAAAATGTAGAAACATCGATCTTTGGCCTTTTCCCAATATTATATATGGCCTTAAATAATCTAACTTTCTCTGGATCTTCTACATCTTGTTCTTATACAAACTGTTCCTCATTTTCAGCTTCATCTTCACTCTCATCTCTTCTTCTTGGCTCAAACCCTTTGATGTGTTTCCTCTTGCAGTGCTTGAACTTGTCTCTATAGGGCTCTAAAACCCTCTTTTGGTACAATAACATTTCTTCCACCACCATGATTTCTTCGTGGAGGAATTCTGATCACTTTTCTCAAAAATCCACAACCACAAGTCCTAGTGCAAATTGCCTCACGTTCGGTGATCTGTTTACACACTTAGGAAGACCTGCTCTAATACTACTTGATGAGGTCCACACCACCCAAAAATGACACAAATCACAACAATATATACCAAGACAGAAGATGCGAGAGAAAGTAATTCACTTTCAATATTTTTTAGAAAATGAAATCATCTATTTAAAATGTACATACTGCAACCTCATCGACTTGATTCATTACAACAAAATTAACTTTGAGAACAAAATATTTTATTCAGAGCCACAATTTGCACTAATGGATCCACCTTCTACAATCCCCCACTTAACCATTTTATTTTACCCCAATGACCACCCTAGAATGTTCTAGAAAGTTCAACTTTCCCTTTTGTTTTGATCTAGGTGTCGGATTTGCTATTATTGCATATCATTAGAAAGCTCTCGAAGAGATCTACAACATGTGAACCAACCGTAGGTTAGTTCGTCAAATTTTTGAGCTATTTTTGGGCCTCTAAAGTCTTCATATTTGAATTTGAAGCTACATTGGAGAAATTTCGAGAGATGAAAACTTTAATATCTCCCAAACCGTGCAGGGTATTGAGATGATTCTATCATGATCGAAAATGTTTTTTCAATTCTACTCCTCAAGGTAAATTTTTTTAGGTTCATATGAGCCAATTTAGGCCGACTTACTAAAAATAATAAGTGATAATTTTTCACTATTTTTGACTCCTGACTACCTTATGCCCCTTAAGTTCCATCATGGAACTCAAAACAATTAACGAAATTAAAGGGAAAACACTTTTTTTTGGGGTGATGCAAGATTGCCCCTACACCACTGGATGCTCCTGCATCATTAAATTTCAAACCCTTATCAACATTTAAACCCTCATTAAGCATTAAAAAAATGTAAACATATGAAAAACCAATGCAAAAACGACCAAACATAATGGAACACAAGATTTATGTTAAAAACCCTAAGCAAGAAAACCATGGTGAGTATTAGCTCACATATATATGAATAGCAAAACCAAATATAATTAGGGTCACTACCAAGAAAAGAAGAAAGGATCACTTCCCAAAGGACTCATTGTCCAGAAGAAATTGTTACAAATAGATTCACTATCTTAGAGTAACAGGAAGATCCACCACTAGAACTCTATTCCATCCTCAAAATTTGGCTCAGTACCTTCAATAACTTCAAGCACACTAGAATGTAGATGCCTTTTCTCACTGGATCTAATAGCCTTAGGAATTCAAGGTCACACTCAAATCACCACACTTGATCATATTCACATATCACACTTGCCACACACCTCAACACAAACTTAACCTTGTATTTATACCATCCACAACCTCAAATAACTCCTTAAGATCATCCTCAATGAAACATATACACCTCAAACATGTAACACCAAACAGGTCAGCACCAAACACCTCTATGGTGGAAAGAAGTGAAGGTGGACCATGCAAAGGGTTAACTAGGACCCAAATCTACACCACCATGCCACTCAATAGATACACAATCCATGAGGTACCTTCATAGATAGCGCTAGCATGCTAGGTTGGCCAAACCTGAACTAACACTACAAGTGACCACAAACATGCTTCTCTAGGTCCAAAAATAAAATGCAAACCACACAACACCACACAAAATCCAATAATATTCCAACATAAACATACTACACTACAATAGTACTACAACCACTTGAAACAAAGAATACCTTCATCTTGTGCTACAAGGTGCATTGCCACAAAACTCCAACATAAGAATTGAACTTGTGGATCAATTCATCACCAAAAACTCCAAGGGAAGGTAGATATAGATAATATAAGAATGTTACCAAATCCACAAGACAAAAAACCCCAATGCAGAGAAATGAAAAACAATCTCATTTCTCCCAAACAAACCTCTTCACAATAAAAATACTTTCAAACACAACTTCTACTACCGTAGATCCAAAATTGAAAACTTTGGATATACCATTTCTGAACACCTCTAATCATCACATCCAAACCACATAGGTATTTCTTCAACCATGAAGAAAAATGGAGCACAACACATAACACACCTCTATTACCTTGCACACTCTCTTATTAATTTTTCTCAAAATCACTTGGAAACCAATTGAACTTACTGTAACTACAACACCTGTGCATCACAACCATACAATACATCAATGAAAACACTAATGAAAGTTCCAAAACACCTTCTCATCAAGACTATAGTTGGAATCTATGTGATATCAAACCACAAAAAAGTGAAACACACTTCAATAAATCCAACAACCTCTACGAGAAAGGTGTTGAAATCAATAACAATATTAGAAAATATCCAACATTCTCTCCCAATAACTCAAGTCACTAACACCTCCAAGTTTCCAATAGATAGTTCTCAACAAGTATGGATGATATAGGAATTAGGGTTTTCAATGTCCAAATAATGCATGGATAATTTTTCCTTAGGATCATTATCAATATCAATGGAAATGGGAGGATATATTTATATAAGATGGGAGGAAGGAGATAGGATATGGGATATGGTATAGATGGTAATAAAGGATGTGGATAAGATATAGATGTATGCATTAATATTTCACCCCTAGTATTTATATCAAGATCAAAAGAAGGAAGGGATGATATAGTTAAAAAGGATGATGGATATGGTTTGGATAAGGTGAGGTAGATATGAAACATGATACTTATGAAGATCCTTAGCCTTATCAAGATCAAAAGGTGGAAAATGAAGGATAGAATTAGATAAGATGATGGATAGGAGAAGAGGGATAGTGGAGGATGTGGCTAGGATGTGGTAGGATGTGATAGATAAGATATAATGGATGAAGCTTGATTCCAATTGTATAATGGAAGAGGATGTGGGATTACACATGATGCCTATTTACTAGGTTTTCATCATGGTAGTTTCCCAAGGTGCCCTAAGAAGTGCTTTTCATGATTGGAAAAATGATTTATTTATATATATATATATTTTTTAGATATTTTAGATTTTTTTAGAGTAGTATAGATGAAGATGAATAATGATAAGAATGTGGATAAGTGGATTTGGAAGATAATGTATGTATGATAAAGAGATGGATGAAGGATTCAAGTATCTAGTTCCATTAATGGTATTCTTTGAAGATGCACTACAATGGACAACCGTAATAGGAAGTATTCTCATAGATGTTAGTAAAATGATATTACCCCCTTATAAATACCCCTTCGACTTAACCCCTCTTGTCTTAAATAATACCCAAAATGGAGTCTCCTTCACACTTATCAAAATGCTGACAAAAAACCAATTTTTCTTTACCTTTTGACTTTGAGAGATCAAATCAAATCATTTAGAAATTATGTTTTTTATGCATGTATCCCTTATTATAAGCTTTGCAAAAAGTATAATTTTTAATATTTTTAAATTTATTATTTCTTGTGAAAGTAGTTTTCCACCACAAATCAAGGTATTTATTCCACACTCACAAAAATAGAAATATAGATAATTTTTTTATGAAAAATTATGGATGTCTCTTGCATGAGTAGAAGGACCAACTTATAGTTTAGAAACATGATATTCAAACTTTTTTATCTCTTCCTCACTTTTATTAGCAGTAGGTTTGGCTAACATAAAAGTAATTTGTGCTATCCTTTGTTGAGGTTCCATAGATAATAATATCTTAGTAACAATATAAAAAATTGGATCTATAATTTGTGTATATTTCCTCTTCTTAAAAACTGCCTCTTTCAACCATTAAGAAATAGGGGTAGTAGATGTATGCTTGGGACTAGAGGTAAAATGGGAAACAATGGGAAGAAGAACATTACTCCAAACATAGTGTCAATTGATACATTTTCTTATGATGGATAAGGAGGAGGATATTAATATGACAAGGGGGAGGTAGATTAGGTTGAGATGAGGAGGGATTCACCTCTATAGAAATAGGATCCTTAGGCAACTTTAAATTTATCTATGTATTATAAGCAACATGGGGGCTTTTATTTATAATTTATTCTTTATCTCTACATCTTCTTGAGTATAATAATATTACAATTCAATTCCATTCTTGGGGTCATTTCCATCTCTACCTCTAGTAGTAGTATTTTATTTGGATCTCATAGAGTATACAATAGCTATTTGTTGGGATCCAATTTCTCTACTTTTCTTATTAATTGCTTTTGTTTCCTTGAAGTAAAACTAGACTTGAAAGAGTCGTGTTCTATAATCTTGGCTTTTAACCCCTGTTTAGGTCTTCACAAAATAAAATGTGACCTTTCCACAACATCCTTCATGCATTTATCCATATAATTGATAATAGTAAGAATTGTATTTTTATTGTAGATGTATAAATTCATCTCGTAGGTTCATACCATCATTAAAAAATCCCCATAGTATCTCAACCAAGATTCCTATGAGAATTTTTAAGAAAGGGAGGAACAATTCTAAAAGTTATGAAAAAAGCTTTTAGATTTAAAAGGGAGATAGAAAAATAAAGGATAATATGATTCTTTGGTTAACATAGAGATTAAAAGAGAGTATTTATGAGAATTATTCTTAAGAAAAGGGTGGATTAAATATATTTATTACATAATTATTAAAATGAAACCTTTGTGAGAGGGTAATATTATAGAAACCACCCACTAAATCTTATATACGGAATTTATGTAAGAATTGGAAAGGGATATGGAGATTAGATACAATCATCTCTTGGGTGATGATTTTCAGCTCAAGCCAAAGTATGCGATTATGGAGGAAAAAGGTTTAAATTTGTGGAATGGTTTACCTAACTTTTGATTTGAAGAGGAATGGGTTAGAATCACTTTGAATCAGATTCATGAAAATATATTTTGGCTTGATCAACCCCACATAATTACAAGAGAATCTATCGAAGTTGTGACTAGGTTGTGCTCCACCGGACCTATGTCGAAACTGAAGGCCATGAAGAATGAAGATGGTATGAAGCTTACGAGAGAAAAATTTGACAAGAGAACCCTAATTGTGGATGACATCACTGACCTAGGGGTTTGATATGCCATTATGGGCATTGAATACAAGGTTCATTACACAAATAGAGAAGGGTTTGCTACATCTACCGCCATCTACACTACTCATTAGATGGTAAATAAAAAGATTATAATCTTTGTGAGATCTTGTGACATAAATTGATAAAAGTTATGCATAGAACCAAGGAGTCATGCTACAACTTATGGTATGGATCTATGATTATTTGTATTATGTTTTATTTCATGAATAAATTACCTAGTTTGAAGAATGTGGTTTGGAGAAAGGAAAAGACTATTGTGCATTAGATTAGGGGAAACATGCATAGTTTTCTTCACACCAAACAATGTGACACAATGTTCTATGGATTATTTAAGACCTAGAATGAAATGAAAATAAGGGATAGGATACCCTCACAATTTGTGGAAAGATACAAGGATGTTATTAATTTTATGTTGGATAAGGACAAATTTTATATTGAGGCACTTGAACTAAGAACTTCATGGATAAATTTTTTTCTTTATGAGGTCTCTATACCCAATTAAATTCTATATGCTGAATTTTTTCTCAACAAAACTAAGGATCCCAATATTGAAAGGTTTAGAACTCATAATGAGATTATCAACAAATGATCAAGAAGAATATAGAGGAAAAGGTGGAGAGGATGAAGACAAAGTGGGAAAAGATGTTTGGCACTCCTAAGGGTCTTGTTGATGTGCCACAAGCTCTTTCCACCACTCCATAAGGACCAAGAAGGACAAGTAGGTCTGCCTCTATCACTATTACTTCTCTTTAACCTTCCAGGCCTTCGCAAACACCTCATAGTAGAAGAAGAGTTACTACCAAAGTACCAGCACAAAATAAGCCTATAAAAAGGAAGAAACCAAGATCTAAGCAGATGGAAAAAAGGAAAAATATTAAATCAATGAATGTGGATGATGATGAAGAAGATGAAGATGAAGAAATGAAATCTTATTTATTAAAGAGAAGAGAGAAGAGAAAAAAACAAGGAGAAGAACAATAAGAATCTAAAGAAAAGGGGAAGGAAAAAGTATAGGAAACAAATAAGGCTCCTCTAGAAACACTTAAACATGAACCTCTATAGCTTGAGGCTACTATCCATGCAATTGCACAACATGATGCACTAAAAGAGATTTTTAACCTTTATGATGAGATTCCTCTTGTCGACAAGGCCACAATTGCAAAGGCTATAGTTATGCATATGAACAAGTTTAATATGACTTTAAATGAGATTATTGATCAAATTTTGGAAATTCTTTTAGATACACTCAGTAATAAAAGGGACGAATTTGTAGAGGAAGTATCTAAAATGAGGCAGCAATCATTAGAGAAGGTTGGTTTATCTATTTCTCATGAAGAAAGGGTTAAATTATCTCAAAGTTAGGCACAAGTTTTTAGAATCAAATAGAGGATAAATATTCTAGTGGGGAAAGATAAAGGAGAGATAGAAAGGATGGAGAAAGAAAAAGAAGAAAAGACAAGAAAAATTATTGAAGAAATGAAGAAGGATGAGGTGACTATTAAGAAACAAGTTCCTCTAGATAATACTATCCTATAGGATATACCTGATATTTCTACTCAAGACATAGATCTATGAATTTTTTAGGGTAATGAGAAAGAGAAAAATGATAAGAAAAATGAGGAGAATGCTCCTCTTAAGAATACTAGTGCACAAGGTGTAGGAGATCATGGTGCAGTGAGTGCCCCTACTCTGAGGAAGATTGATTCTAGTAAAAAACATAATGTTCCTCCTCAGATAATTCATGAAATGATGAGTAGAAGAAAGATGGTGATCTTGAGAATGTTCAAAATGAAAAGGACAAGATAGTTGAGAAGAAAGATGCTTGTATGGATATAGGTCAGGGTTCTTCATCTTTAGAAACTTTCAAGGACCTACTAGGGTTGCAGATGCAGTTACAACCTATGATAACACCCCAACTTCTACAAATTTCTACTCATGAAGGATACATTTACTTGTCAAATATTTCTCCCCTTCATAAGTTATAGCTTGGTGATTTTATGCATGCTATTGCAAGGAAGGAGATTCTATAGTGAAACATAGAAATATAGGGTTTATCAAAACGAATGAATAAGATGATAAACCACTATGTTTTTCTAGGGGTTTCATTCAATTATGAAGGCCAAAATACATAAATAACAATAAGAAATGACCCCTAACTGTTATAACAACAACAAGGGAAGTTTTAAGAGGCTAAAACAATGTGTACCTTTTTGGGAAAGTGTTGTTTTGAGGCCCACTAAAGACGTATTCGCCTTTAGTGGAAAATGGGTCCTTGTTAGGGTTTCTGGAATGTGTTTTCTGGGTTTTGTTCTTCTTAGCCTGCAACTCCAGATTCTAGATGCTCATTACTTCAGGCTTCATTGAGGACTCATTCGTCTTTAGTGGTGAATGGGTCCCTGTTAGGGTTTCAAAAAATATCTTTTGGGTTTTGTACTTCAATGTCTACACTTCCAGGTCCTCGATGCTCAACTCTCGAAAGTATAAAATAAGTTTTGTAGAGCTCTTTTAGTAATCTTGCAATGTAGATGTCAAATTTTCAACTTGATAGCTTTGACAATTTTTCTCCAATCTTGTTCTCCACTTGATCTTCAACCTAGAATCCTGAAAACACTCATCCAAGAGGAGAAAAATGTGTTGATTGTTAGGGAATAGGGGTTTTCCTTGGTCAAAGCCCATTTAGGCAGTTAAATCGAGGAATGAAATATGAACATGAACATGGAACATGAAATACATATACCTTGGATGATGTATTGGAATATAAATATGAAAACTAACATGAAGTGGCCATGTAGAATGTAGATATTGATCTTGAATTAGATGTGAAACAATGCTTGCACTTGGATCTTGAATGCTACATCAACAACATAATCTCAACAACATGTTTGATGCACTATGCCTTTGACATGATGATATGATCTTGAATTGCTATAGTAAAACTTTAATAATCTACCCTTGAATATCTTTGAAAATTATCTTGAATGCTCTTGTGAATGTATCCTTGATTGCTTGAGATTTTCTAGGATTTCTTAGATGAAACTATTTGAATTAACCTTATATTTATACTAAATCTAAGGATTAACCCTGAAATTCAAATAAACCAAGCTGACATCAGATCTAGGATTGAAAATCATTAAAATCCCATTACAAATAAATTCAAAAAGGGGTGTCCTATATGAGGGGGACCCATTCGCCACCTTGGGCAAATGAGTCCTAACACAACTTTACAGGACTCAATTTTTCCAAGTTAAATATCATGCAATATCATTAATGGGTGTTGAGATAGATCCTTAAGAAATACATAATTAATAAGGCTTAGATTTGAATTAAAGAGACAATTAAGCTCTAATTAACCACAATTAATTAATAAAGACTTAGATAAGTGTGAAAGTGTAATAAAGCACTTTACAACACCCTAAATAAGGCACAAATTAAGTACATTTTAGTTAAAAGGGCCTTCTAGATTTAGTATGAATGTGTAGAACACACTACAACCCTAAATCAAGGCATTATTAGGTTAATTGGTTGTTAATTATTTCCAAATGCAAGAAAATGAGATAATTTTCCCACTAATACATACATGAACATATGAAGAAAACTGGATTAATTGATGATGCAATGAAGATTGTTTAGGATGGTTTACTAGAGGTTAACATTGATGCTTCCTTGACTCCAAAATAAAATTTGAAACTTTTAATGGATTATTTTAAAGATCATTCCTCTCACATGGATCAAAAGACAGAACAAGAGGTCTTGAGGAAGATAAATGACAAAATAATTGTCAATGCATCTAACTAGTGTGCCAAAACACACAACACATTGCAAGATAATATGAAAATGTTTAAGGAATGTATTGATGAGGTTGAAGCTTCATATCAGTTTTTCTTGAAATGGCCAAATTCCACCAAGGAAATCAAAAATTAGAATGAATCCATTGAGTCATAAATCACAAAAATGGTTAGGATATATGATCAATCAAAGGATAAGGATGGATTAACAAGAGCTCAAATAGAAAATATTCATGTGCAGTTGTCATTGCTTCCAGACCAGAGAGAAGACAAAGAAACAGTTTGGTCAACTAAGGAAATCAGTCAATTTGAGACTTGCTTCATTATCTAGATTGCTTGTTGAAGCAAAAAAAGTTGATCAGAAAGTGAAGGATTTCCAAGAAGTGTGGATGAGGTTGAGGACTTATGCATGTAGTTTGAATGCCAAAATCATATTCTTACCTTAGAAAAAGAAAATTTGGCTGCAACTTTGGTGCACCTTAAGGTAATTGACTATAATATTCTACCTTCTAAGGGAATTACAAAAATGTAGATAGGATAATTTTATCTCTGTATAGTTTTGTAGAAGGTTGCAATATGAATCATGGGGAGTACATAAGTTTTGGGGAATCTCCATCTCAAGTGGAGAGTTTTGGTAGGAATCATATAATCATGGGGAGTACATAAATACATTTTTTGGGTTTTCATAAGAATGAGACTTTATGCCCTTTCTCGAGTTTTGGTAGGAATCATATAATCATGGGGAGTACATAAATACATTTTTTGGGTTTTCATAAGAATGAGACTTTATGCCCTTTCTCTTCGATGTCAAAGGGGGAGTGCGTACATATAAAAGGGGAGAGAATAATTGCAAGTAAATATGTGATGCATCAATGAAAAAGGGGATATTTCTGAAAAAAGGTGTTGTCATTGATGTTAAATGTGTGTTGAAGATTGTATATACTCTAGAGATAGTTGATGTGTAGATATACCCGATGGTACAAGTCAAGAATGCAGTATATGAAAGAATGTTGATCAGGCTAGTGTTAAAGTATGATACATAGGTAGGTACACATGTTCTGATGTGTTTAAAACCTATTTACATTGACATCATTCCTATTTTGTGTAACACAACATGGATATAAGTTGCAAAAATTTTGCTAAGGAATTCACAGTGTATACTCCAAAATAGAGTCATGGCATTTTGGTCTGCATCCTTTCATAGAGCAAGATTTTGTCTTGTGGTTCAAAAGATAATATGGTTGAGATGTGAAGGTGTTACATTCAATAATTCAAGTCATTACACCTTTTTCAATGAAACTTATAAGTGACAAAGTTCTAGTTTGAGCTCTGGTAGAATAAAGTGTTGATGAAGACTAATTGGAATGCTCTACATTTCTCTAAAGTGATAGATGTGATTATGTGGATTTTGGTAATATGATTAGAGAAGTACATGGGTTCATCCTTGCATGTATCAGATGTTTTGGTGTACAATAATGCAATATCCTAAGTTTTGAAGTGTTACAGTATGTCAAGGATGCTCTAATTTCATTAGTTCAATATGTTTCTCTTCTTGGTCCAGCTCATAATCATCAGATAACTTGAATATAAGGTTGGGGAGATATTGTGCATAGACTACATTATTCACATCTTGGACCACATGATTTTTTTGGTTTTTCCTCGGTGGTGTAAAGATGAATAGTTGGTAGTTTGGGTAGTGTTGATGTTGATTGGGCTGATAGTCTTGTTCCCTTCATTTGTGGTTGTTCTTGATTAATTAATTTTTATTTGGAGGATGTGTTGTGATGTATTTGGCACCTATAATCCACAAATAATTTTCTCTTCATAATGCATATGTGTGAAGCCAACCTATGTAGTATCACTCATTTCATTTTATAGGTCATCTTAGAGCTGACCTAATTGGTGTTTTGAGTTGTTGTGGAGGGTATTTATAGAAGAAAAAAATATTTGTGAATTGATTTTATGTGAGGTTGCACAATATATTGAATATGAAGTGTGAAAATTTAGTATGATAGATTAATTACACAAAAAAGGTACTACGACATCAACATATGATAGATGCTTCTTTTATAGAAATTCATGTTCATGTTCTCATTATAATTTTCATGTACCCTATTATCAGGCAGTGAGCCTCTTTAGTAGGCCCTTGTATTTTTCCCTAAGGTTGTACACCTTAGTCTACAAGTCCTTAAGCAGTGAACCTTAAACAATATTGTAATTTTTTTAAGTGGCGAGCTTCATATATTACGAGTAAACTCTCACTATGGTTTTCCCTCATTGGGTTTTCCAAGTAAAATATCGGTGTGGTACATGCATTCAATTTTTTTCTTCCTTCAATTAATATGATGTGATGTTTAATCTTTAGTGTATGTTGATTCACCCCCCTCTTAGTATTTTGGTGTGTTCAACATCAATGAATCTATACAAGGTCCTAGTTAGTCTCGTGACTCTCAATAATTAATTAAATAATACAAATTATCAAAGAATGTTGAATTCGAAGGATAAATTAAATAAATAAATAAATAATTATTTAATTAAAGTTGGAAACAAGGGTGAAGGATAAATTAATTAAAAAAATAATAGATGTTAAATTAATTAATGTATATGATAGGGTAAAATCAAGTGTGATTAGGTAAGGTCAATTTTAGGTGTCTATATTTTGTCCCTCTTTGATATGATGTTGCAATTGTAAGAAGTGGTATTGTATCAAATAAGAATCAAATATAGTTGTTAGGAAGGGATGAAGAGTAGTGGTATGATTCCCCTATAATTGGAAGGAAGGGAGTTCGATATGCCCCTCAAGAGAATAGGTAGGCTCAAAGAATATGTGTGTGCTCTCAAAATATATAGATGGGTTAGAGGATAAAGGATGAAAGGATAAATGAATATTATTGATGGAAGGAGAGTAAATATGGATGATGATAATGTTACAATGGCATAAGAAACATATATTTGATTTTATACTTGATGTTATGCACCAAATTATAAGGAACCAAGATGACAATATGCCTAGTATGTAAAAAAAGGTCAAATATAAACATATTCCTTGAGACACCATGATATGAAAGAATATGATTACCTTGTGGAAATAGAGTTCAAATACCATGATAAATGAAATAATTGATAATAAACATAAAAACAAGAAAGCATGTACAACAAGCTAAAAAGAAACTAGGACTATGCCCCTAGTCAAGTTGAAAATTAACTGATTGGTTGATTGATGACGAGGATAGAAAATTTAATAATAAGGACAATGTGTACGCTAAGTATTTATTTTTTAACAACACTAGGATTGGGAATGATAAATCCCTATGCTAATAATTTGATACTATCAATACATTTTAGCTGATTTGGATCAAAATCAGAGTATGCTTTAGGATGATGTGTTAGATTGCAAGTTAGATTGCATGTATTAAGATTGATTATATATGGATGGATTGATTAGGGAATTTTGGATTGGGATTCTGGTGGATAGAGGATAGATGGATTAGATAGGATTGGATTGGATTAGATGAAGGATAGATGATAAATGGGTTGGATAAGGTAGGGTGATTAATATAGAGGAATGAATAGGATCCAATGATTAGGAAGATGTTTATCCAAAGAATGCATGGATAGTTTTTCCTTAGGATCATTATCCAGATTAATGGAAAAATGGGAGGATAGATTAAGTGATGAGGGCTACACTGCCCTAAACCACACAAAAGATGCAAGATCAAGAATAACCCACTTTCAATTATTTTTAGAAAAATGAAATTACAGATTCAAAAATTACATGCTATAGCATCATGGACTTGATTCATTACAAAAAAATCAACTTTGAAAGAAAAACTATTATTCAAACCCACAATATAAACTAATGGAGCCACCTTATACAACCCCCCACTTAACCATTTTATTTTACCCGAATAACTGCTCTAGAATGATCTAGAAAGTGCAACTTTCCCTTTTGTTTTGGCACCAAAAGTCCCTCCATTTGATTTCTTGCCTAGGAAGAAGTTTTAATGAAATTCACTTTTTAGAGGGGAAACTTCGCAGGGCCATAAATTTTGATTTAGGTGTTTGATATTCTATTATTGTATTTCATTGGAAATCTCTCGAAGAGATCTACAACATGCGAACCAACTATAGGTCAGTTCGGCCACTTTTCAAGCTGTTTTGAGGCCTCTAAGTATTATATTTGAATTTGAAGTTGCATTGGAGAAATTTACTGGGACAAAAATTTTTTTTTATCCCAAACCGTTCAGGTTATTGAGGTGATTCTTTTGTGACCAGAAATTTTTTCCAGCTCTACTCCTTCAGGTAAATTTCCAGGTCCATACAAGCCTGTTTAGGCTAACTTACTAAAAATAGGAAGTGACTATTTTTTTCTATTTTTGACTTTTAACTGTCTTATGTTCCTTAAGTGTCATCATGGAACTCACAAAAACTAAAGGAAATAGAGAAAACATCTTTTTTGGGTGATGCAAGATTTCTCTACACTACTAGATGCTCCTGCATCAAACACTCAGGGTAATTTGAAAAGTGGCCCTATCACTTCACAGGAGTTAGAGGGAAACCAATTCGGTTAACCTTAGCCTTAGACAACCATGATGAATCTTCAATAGGCCTTCCTTTCCATTTGACTAGATATTATGAACATATTTCATGTTCCTTGTACTTCTGCCCACACGGCTATCCAAGACTTCTTCTATCTCCTCCTTTTTTGAAGTAGGTGTTAGAATATTCCACTGTGCTTCTATTATTTCTTCATTGATTCCCCTTTCATGATATTCTACTAAATCTGAAATGTTAAACATAGGTGAAATATGAATTTCATTAGGCAAAGCTACCTCATATGCATTTCCCAAATCATGCTTCTTTAGGATCTTGCATGGTCCAAACTTCTTCATCTTTAACTTGTTGAATGTACCAACTGGAAACCTCTCCTTTTTAAAATGAACCATGAATTCATCTCCTACTTGGAACTCATTATTCCTCCTTTTCTAATCTACCTTGGCCTTATATTGTGAGTTTATCTTATGGATATATTTCTTCACTTCTTCATGCAAATTCTTCAGGTGCTCTGCAAAATTTTCAGCCTCGGCTCTACTCTTCTCCCCCTTATCCATATTTCTCAGTTCATAAGTAGTTCTTGGACTACTCCCAAACACAATCTAGAATGGTGATTTACTAGTTCTCTTTTTGACATAATTCTTATAAGAAAATTCTACCTATGGTATAATCAAATCCCATCCCTTGGGCTTATCTCCTACTAAGCATCTTAGCAAGTTACCCAAACTCCTATTCACCACCTCTGATTGTCCATCAATCTATGGATGGTGTGCAAAACTGAACTTAAAATATATTTTCAACTTTTTCCATAATGTCCTCCAGAAATATCCAACAAATTTAGTATCTTTGTCCAAAACTATACTCTTTAGTATACCATGTAGTCTCACCACCTCTTTGAAAAACAATTCTGCAATATGAACAACATCACTCGTCTTATGATACAGAATGAAATATTTCATCTTTGAAAATCTATACACTGCCACAAATATGGAATCATGCCCTCTCTGTGTCCTTGGAAAGCCAAGAACAAAATCCATGCTAATATCCTCCCATGGCCTCTCAGGTACAGGTAATGGATAATGCAATCCAATATTATGACTTGTCCCTTTCACCATCTAACATACTTTGCAACTCTGTACAAACTTCTTCACATCTTGTTGTAACTGTGGCTAATAATAATTCTCACTAACAAGAGCAATGGTCTTATCTCAACCAAAATGTCTAGCCAATCCTTCACTATTCTTCTCCTTGATTAATTTCTCTCTCATAGAACCCCTTGGAATGCACAAATGGCTTCCTCTAAAAAACATCCCATCCTGGATTAAGAAATTCAACCATCTAGTCCTATCCAATGTAATAGGTTCCAAAAAAGCCTTCCAAGCTTTTGTAAAGTCTGTATCTTCAGGATACAAACTCTTGAGTTCTTTGAACCCAACAACCTCTATATTCATCTCTATGAACAAATTTTTCCTTCTACTTAAGGAATCTACAACTCTGTTTGACCTTCCACTTTTGTGCTTAAAAAAAGAGTATAAATTTGCAAAAAATCAACCCATTTTAAGTGCCTTTGACTTAACTTTCCTTGACTATTGAGATACTACAAAGCCTAGTGACCAGTATATAAAAAAAATATTTTTGCAAAAAATATTGTCTCCATTTCTTCAAAGCCTGAACTATAGCATAAAACTCTTGATCATAGACAAAATATTTCTTCTTATCATCATTCAAATTCTCACTAAAATACCTTCTTGACTCAACATAGCTCCTATGGCAGTGCCACTAGCATCAAAATCTACCTGAAAGACCTTATTGAAACCTAGAAGTGAAAAATAAGGTTGCTCTGTAATTTTTTTCTTCAACATATCAAAATTTTTGGCTGCTCTTGTAGTCCACTTAAACTCTTTTCTATCTCCTCTCATTTATTTAGTTAGATGTGCACAAATACTATTGAAATTCTTAATAAAATTTATGTAAAAGATTGCTAGACCATGAAATGATCTTACCTCTGTAACACTCCTTGAGCTAGGCCATTAAACTATAGCTCTCACCTTCTATGGATCCATTTTAAGACCCTCTATTGAGATAAAAAATCCCAAATACACCAACTCTCTCTTCACAAAACTACATTTCTTCAAATTAATCAACATCTCCTCCCTTAGCTTCTTAAAAACTCTTCACATATGCATCAATTTCTCCTCCAATGTCTTACTGGAAATAAAAATATCATCCATATAAACAATAAAAAATATTCCTAAAATTTATTTCAATACCTCATTCATAAGCCACATAAATATGCTCGGTGCATTGGTTAGCCCAAAAGGCATGACTAGCCACTCGTACAAGCCCTACTTGGTTTTGAAGGTTGTCCTCCATTCATATCCTTCTCTAATCTGGATTTGGTGATATTTTCTCTTCAAATATATCTTCGTGAAGAACTCAGCTCCACTCAAACAATCCATAATGTTATCGATTCTCGGCAAGGGAAATCTATACTTGAAGGTGATCTTGTTGATGGCTCTAAAATATGTACACATCAGCCATTCCCCATCATTCTTTGGTGCTAGTACTATAGGTACGACACATGGACTCAAAATCTCTCTGATCAATCCCTTTCGCAACAAATCTTGCACTTGTGTGTTCAACTCTTCACTCTTTGTTGGATTCATACAATGAGCTTCCTTATTCGGAAAACTAGCCCTAGGAATCAATTCCATCTGATGACTAATCTTTCTTACTGGAGGCAAACCTTAAGGTACATTATCAGAAATAATAGCTTGAAACTAATTCAACAAATCTGAAACCTCTACAAGTATCTCAGTAGTATCTTCTTTATCAACTCTATGGATCAATGCAAAACACATATGCTCATGCCTCATCAACCAAATAAATTTTTGCATTATTGCATACCTTTTCTTCTATCTCTTTCAAGGGCTTCAACTTATGACGAACCACATCCTTTGTCAAATTATAGGTGTTGGCATGTCCATCATGTACTACTCGCTGATTAAACTGCCATAGTCTTCCTAAGAACATATGTTGAACATCCATAGGCATAGTATCACACAATACCTCATCATGGTAATTTCCAATATTAAAATTTACCATACATTGTTCATTTACCAAGGTTTTATGGTCCTTTTGCAACCATGTAATCCGATATGGGTTCAGATGCCTTCTTCTCTCCAACCAAAACTTGCTAACCATTTCCTCTGAAACAAGGTTATCAGTACTACCTCCATCAATAATAGCATTACAAACTTTACCTTCACACTTACATCTAGTGTGAAATAAATTCTTCCTTTGAGTTGGTTCCTTCTCCTCACTCAATAAGGCTCTTCTAGTAACAATAACCTCCCCTCTTTTTGCATTCTTAGAATGTGAAGACTCAACATCTTCATCTACATGTGCAACTCATGCATTACACTCAAGTCTTCTATTTGTACTTCCTTGGTGTTGAGGACACTCATAGGCTCTATGTCCTCTTCCAAATTGGAAATAGGTTCCACGAAAGCCTCCTCTTACCAATCATCACCCAGATCCTCCTCTTCCTCTTTGGTCTCTACTATTATGATCACGAGGATGGTAGGTGTTATCTCCTTTCTGGTTCTGGTCACCATTAGATCCTTCACCCTTCTTTTGATCTTCATTTTTGACTTCCATATGACCATCCACTAGTCTTTCCACCACGACCTCCACCTCTTTGCTTGCTTTCAAACCTTCTATTCAACTTATCTTCTACCTTCAAAGCTAACTGATATGCATCTTCAATGGTAGACATTCTGACTACTCTCATCTCTTATTGAATGCTTGGCTTCAACCCATTTATGTAATGGGTAACTTTCTCCTTGTTGGCCTTAGAATGACATGTTCTGATCAAGACTCAATAGAATTATTCTATATACTCCTCAACAAATTTTCCTTCTTGTTTCAACCCTTGCATCTTCTTCAAAAAATCTAACTCATAGTCCCTAGGAATGAACTATCTCTTCAAATTTTCTACCATCTGATCCCATCTTGTTATTTTCTCATTTCCTCTTCTATTTCTTTCCAATTGGACTTCTTTCCACCATATGCTAGCATGACCTTTCAATTAAGAATTTTCAAATTTGACCATATCTAGGTCTTCTATTTCATCATACTCAAAATACTCTTCCATGTCATTGATCCAATCGATCAACTCCTCTAGATTTAGGTTTCCAAAAAAATTAGAAACTTATATCTTCGACCTCCTTCCAATCTTGGAAATGGCCGTAATCTGTCTGACTTCTATAGGATCCATTACATCATGTGCTTCCTCTTCAAATGGATCCTCATCTTTAGCCTCATCCTCACTTTCATCTCTTCTTCTAACATCAACTCCTCTACACAGCTCCTCCTGTAATGCTTGAACTTTTCTTTTGAGGGCTTTAAAACCCTCTTCTATTACCCCAAAATTTCTTCCACAATGATTTCTTTGTGGAGGCATCTTTTCTCAGAGACCCACAACCACATGTCCTAGTGCAAACTGCCTCATGTTCGGTGATCTTTGGACACACTCAAGAGCTCCTTCTTTGATACCACTTGATGAGGTCTACACTGCCCTAAACCACAAAAAAAAAACAATATATACCAACATAGAAGATGCGAGACAAAAAATAACCCTTTCAGTTATTTTTTAGAAAAATGAAATTACAGATTCAAACTTACATGCTATAGCCTCATGGGCTTGATTCATTACAACAAAATCAGCTCTGAAAGAAAAACTATTATTTAAAGCCACAATTTGAACTAATGGAGCCAGCTTCTACAACCCCCCACTTACCCCTTTTATTTTACCCCAATAACCACCCTAGAATTTTATAGAAAGTGCAACTTTCCCTTTTGTTTTGGTGCCAAAAGTCTTGTTGTTTGATTTTTGGCCTAGGAAGAAATTTTAATGAAATTCACTTTTTAGAGGGGTAACTTCGTGGGGCCATAACTATTGATCCGAGTGTTCAATTTTCTATTATTGCATATCGTTGGAAAGCTCTTGAAGATATCTACAATGCACAAACTGACCATAGGCTGGTTTAGCCGCTTTTCAAGCTATTTCAAGGCATCTAAAGTTTATATTTGAATTTGAAGTTGCATTGGAGAAATTTTCTAAGATGAAAACTTTAATTTCTCCCAAACCATTTATGGTATTGAGGAGATTCTTTCATGATCGGAATTTTTTTTCAACTCTACTCCTTCGGGTAAATTTTTAGGTCCATACAAGCCCATCTAGGCTGACTTACTAAAAATAGTAAGTGACCATTTTTTGCTATTTTTGACTCTTGACTATCTTATGTCCCTTAAGTGCCATCATGGAACTCAAAACAACTAAAGAATTTTTATTTTTTTCGGGTGATGCAAAATTTCCCTACATCGTTGGATGCTCCTACATCATTTAGATAAGATGGGAGAAAGGAGATATGATATCGAGGATAATAAAGGATATGAATAAGATATAGATGTATGCATGAATATTTCACCCCTAGTCTCCATATCAAGATCAAAGGAAGGGAGGATAGACTTGGAAAGGATGATAGATAGGGTGTGGATAAGGTGAGGTGGATATGAAACATAATGCTTATGAAGATCCTTAGCCTTGTCAAGATCAAAGGTGGAAAAGGGGGGATAGAATTAGATAGGATGATGGATAGGAGATGAACAATAGTGGAGGATGTGGCTAGGATGTGGTAGGATGTGATGGATAAGATAGAATGGATGAATCTTGATGTAAAATGGAAGAGGATGTGGTATTACACATCATACCTATTTGCTAGGTTATCATCATGGTAGTTGCCCAATGTGCCACAAGAAGTATTTTTCACCATTGGACAAATAATTTCTTTGTACATTTTTCAATATTTTTTATATTTTTGGATTTTTTAAAATAGTATGGATGAAGATGGATAAGGATAAGGATGTGGATAAGTGGATTTGGCTGAAGATAATATATATGCATGATAGAGAGATGTTACTCAAGTTTCTAGTTCCATGGATGGTATCCTTTGAAGATGTACTACAATGGACCATAGTAATAAGAAGTATACCCATAGATGTTAGTAAAATGATAGTACCCCCTTAGATGAAACCCCCTTGGATAGAACCCCTCTATTCTTAAATCATACCCGCAATGGAGTCTCCTTTGCACTTGTGAAAATACTAACAAAAAACCATTTTTCTGTACCTTTTGAGGGATCAAATAAATTCATTTAGAAATTATGTTTTGTAAGCATGTTACTGTTATTATAAGATTTCCAAAAAGTATAATTTTGAGTATTTTTATTTTTATTATTATATTTTTTATTTCTTGTGAATGAGGCTTTTCACCTAACATCAAGGTATTTGTTTCACACTCACAAAAAAATAGAAAAATAGAGAAAAAAATTATAAAAAATATTTATAGGTTTTTCACCAAACATCAAGGTGTATGTTTTTCAAAATTGTGACCATCAAGGATAACTTATTCTACCCATGTCTCAAAGGCTTTACTATACATCTAATATTTTCTAATGTGTTCCATCATTTCTTTAGTTACATCCTTTATGTTTGTATTGGATGGTGGGATAGTTAAATGTTGGGTAGATGTATGTACAATTAATTTAGTATATGATTCCAAGATATGGACTTGCACTTCAAGTTATTTTTAACTATTTTTTTCTTTTGTTGTCTTTTCTAATAATTTTGTAGCTTAAAGCTAGAAATTATGGATGCCTCCTTCATGAGTAGATGAAACAAATTATACTTTAGAAACATGATATTCAAATTTGTTATCTCTTCCTCATTTTTATTAGTAGTAGGTTTGGCTACTTCAATATATTAAATTTTGATAGCATATACCATCAACATAGAAGTAATTTGTGCTATCTTTGGTTGAGGTGTCATAGATCATAATATGGGTAAGTGCACCAATCAGTGACACAATTTAGGTGCCAAATTGAAAAAATGTTAAAAAAAAACCTGAAATAAGCCATTTGGCGTGCGCCAAATGGTAAATTAGACATAAAAGTTAGAAATCAGGTTTTAAAACCTCATTTTATCTTCAACCCACGACTTGAGGAAGAGGATTTCAGGTATGCAACTCGAGCTCGCAAAATATCTTCCATTGTTTGCATCGTTAGCTTGCCATTTTCAATGAGGATGCCGCCAACACGTCAAAAAGTCAAAGATTGCAAAGAGGTATGTATTTTTATTCTATTTATTTAGAATTTGATTTAGAATGCAAATTTAAATAGGTTTTTATAATAAAACTGTGTTCCAATTCTCAAGGAATGAATCTCCACCTCAAAAAATTGAGAATTCACAATCACCCCCTCATGAAGAGCCTCCTATACAAGAACAACCCAAAATCCCTCCATCAATTCATAGGCATCCTTAAGGAACACAAGAAAATATTAAAAATCAAATTGAAAAAAATAAAAGAGACATTCAACAATTAATTGCAAGATTAATCGAGCATGCTGAAACCCACCCTTATAGGAGAGGGATTGTTGATCTAGGAGAAATGAGTAAGCAAATGAATTTTTGGTCAAATAAGAGGCATGAGATGAGACAATTTTATGCTAGTGGTTTCTCATATGTAGATGTCAAAAAACTAAAAATTAGAAAAGCCGACTTGTGTGTCCCTTTTATAGACCCAAAAACCAATGAACCTTTGTCTCATGCATGCAGAAGGTTCCCCATCCATTGTTGCCACCATGAGTTAATTAAAAATAGATTTTGGGAGCGGTGGTGGATGGTATTTGACCAACCTCCATGCAATAACCATGAGGCACCACAATACTTTTTGAGGAAACTCTATTGCGAGTTTGTCCTCAATAAAATGCCAAACTATTTTGTCATCTTAGACTTTCAGGGTAGAGGTGGGGGCTCCACACATGATAGAGTTGTTGCACGACATAATCCATAGTTGGCACTGAGAGCCTTGGGAAGACCCATGGTGGAGCATGTCATTGTTCCTTCCATTGTTAAGGATAGTGTAGAGGTGGACATGATTAATTTGATTGACTCACTCACCCAGACCATTTTACAGTGTGTGATTCCTCTATTAGATCCTAATGTGGAAGAGACGTGTAGGCCCCGAGATCCACCCCACCATTGTGGCACTTGTGGTGTTGTTTGCACCTATGATTATCAGAGTGCTCATGATGCAGCTACACAGACTACATCAGTTGCAAAGGTGATGGATTTCACATATGATATTATGAATGATACATTCGACATTGACAATTAGGTAAAATTTAGAAAGTTATTTTAATGTTGTTTATTAAATTATATTTTGAAATTTAAGAATAACTAAATTAGTAGAATTTTGATAGGATGAAATTTTAGGGTGGCACTGTTCATGAGGAATGCTCTATTCCTATAGACCCTTATACATTCTCAACGATGAGTCCATAGGTATGCAACTAGTATTAAAGATATTATTATTGCATTTGAATAGTTGAATGTTATATTTGAATGTTTATCTCATAACATGCTTTGGATTTCAAACAATTTTGTGGTGCACCTTCTTCCCCCACACCTTGCGATTCATATCCTCAAACAACGTACACTTAGGCAGCCTTTATTCATTAATAGTATTGTAAATCTATGTTAGTTAGTTTTCATAATTTTGTGTATATACAAATCTAACAAAATTGATGAGAAAAACAAACATTGCATTTGTATTCCTTGATTGTGTCACATTATGTTCTCCTAATTCACTTTTTGTTCCTTTATTCCTTCCTAGTCCCTTACTATTAACATTTAATAGTACACCCTATTTTCCATGATCCCCTCCTAGCCCATCCCACTAATATGTTCTAGTCCATGCTATGTGTCATTATGTCCTTCTACTCCCATCTTATTGTACCCATTATTATTTCACCCTAGATGTTCCATGATCCCCTATGTTTTGCCCTATGTTCCTTTATATCATCCTATGTTATACCATATTTATCCACATTTCATCCTAGATAACTCTTCTCTATTATTGCTACACACAGGTCAAGTTTGCACTTCCTGTACTATAGTCAAAACCTAGACACCTCCTAATTCACCCTATGTTGCATTATTCCCTAATAATTGCATCCCGTTAACCTCTAATTTTCCACCCTATATTTTTTATCCCATCCTATGTTCCATTAATCCCTTTGGTGCAAGGGCACCACTCTTTTATATGTTTCTTCATTAAATTTTTGATAGGCAAGGTGTGTTAGGATGTTCGAGTTTATTCCTTGAGTCTTAATAAGGTCCGATGTGACCATTCTATTGTAATTGATCAACTTTGAGGGGATTTTGTATTCATATTGTAAGGTTTACAAATCATGTGGAAGGAATTGTCAAAGTTGACAAGGGGTGTCAAGGTAGATAGGATGATGTTTTCTTGAGTAATTCATGATTTATTATTTCAATAAGGTCTCATTAGACTATTTGTAATAGTTTAGGTGTTTAAGAGGGTCTAGGAAACAATAAAGAGTCAAAACTTGAAAGTGCCAAATTTGTGAGTTGCATAAATGCAATAAATTTGTAATGCAACGGTCATGAGAGGTTTAAAAATTAGTTGTAAGGAAGTTTGGCATGGGTTTGATGAGTATAAGCCTTTAAATATGCATGACAACTCATTTTGTAATGTTGGCTTAAAGTTTGAAGCATTGGCAATAAGAATATCTTTGTTTTTCATCAAATTTTTGAGTTTTCTTGTCATTTGCAAGCCTGTACGAGCCTGTGCAAATTGATTGTGCCATGTAAATCATTTTAATTTATGGTGGAATGTGTTAAAAATATTTTAGAACAAGTTTGAGGGAGATTCATTATGATTTATGGTAAATATCCTTGTTTTCCTGTGACAAGCCGTGGACACACTATTTGAGGGTTTTGTAACCAAAATCATGATTTAAGGGCCCTTACACCAACTATACCTACTATAATGTGTAATGGGCCCTAGGGAGTCTGATTAGAGTTGTGGAGAAGGAACTAAGGAGATAAACCTACTGTCTTGATGAGTTTTGTGAAGAAAAAGACATGAAGATGGAGCCTTAGGTATAGGGTTTGTGGAAATCAATGAGAGTGTGGAGTTTTTTCCAAATTTTAAGAATATTTGGGTCAGATTATACATGTTTGATTCAATGGCATGGTCTGGGAGGTTGTGCAAGTGGGACTTTGAATAAACCCTCTTGACTTGGCATGAAATTGAGGGTTTTGGAGTTTTCTATGTTGGAGGTGTCAACCCTGGGTGTTGATTGTGGTTTTAGAGGTTTGAGGGAATAGGAAATTCTGCCCCAAGGTTTCAAGGGTTTGTGTTAAGTTTAATGGTATGTTTCTTTGTAAATTTGGCCTAATTCATGGCGTAGGACAACATTGAGGGTCTAATTTCAAGGGATTGGTCCAAAAGACTTGTATTTGGTTAAGAGATATGATGTATAACTCTGAAATGGGTATTTGAATCCACCTTATTATTTTCAAGTGTTTTGGAAAGAATGGGAGTTAAAGGCCAAAAACTGAGTTTGCACTACTGCTAGGTTACATTGGTGAAAGTGAGAAGTTAGACTCCCTATTGTTGTCAAGCTTTGAGGATTTTTTGGATTACTCTAATAGGCCATTTTAATCTTATTAGATGCCTCTTGAATGCAAGTTGTCACTTTGAATGAGTTTGAGCCCCCTCTCTGCATCACCCTTCTATTCCCATCTCATTACCCTCTCTTATTTCACCTTATGTTCCATTATCCCTCTTGGTATTTATATCAACATGATACCTGAGCTATTTTTTCATTTGTAGTTGTTGAAAAGAGATAGCCCTGGTGATGTTGGTGGCACAATTAACCATGGATTTTTTGCAGAAATAGCTAGTTCTGATCCATTGAGAGAGGTATCAAATAGATTAGTCGAGTTGACATTATATTTTCTCTTTTATGGTCTATTATAGAAAATTTTCACTATAATTTTATGTATTTTAATTTCTATCTTGATGGTTTCTATAGGTGGTTGTCACTCTAGATCGTGGATATGGTGATGCTATAAATGTGCATGATGAATATATGTATGCGGTAAGTGATTATATATTTTGTTATATGCCTTCAATTTCTATGTTTTAACATCTTTACTTTTTATTGTATCAGTTGAAGGTCTAGAGTGAAGAGAGGAGGACTAGAAAGCATGTTCTTTTGCTTCACGAGCTACATTTTTTGATTCTCTTCTCCTTGCATTATTAACTGCACATTTTTCTAGTGTTAGAGGCTTCGATCATTTCCTCGGCATGACGTTTAGTGGTACATGTTCACAAACACACCTGGAACCACAAACACACATAGGACTAAAGTAAGTAATGTATTTATGAAAATATTGATATTGTTGATTGCATTGCATTAAATATGAAACACACCAAAGAATTTTATGAAAGAAGGCAATGAGTTATTTGGAATTATCAAACATGTCTATTCTAGACAACATTTTTCATGCATGATGGAGTTAGATGTTTGTAGGGTTAGATATTAGAGTAGGGATTTTGAGTGTGTTTGATGCAGAGAGGGGTGGAAACCATCAATACACCAAATCAATGAGAATCAATCAGATTCTAAAGCAAAATCAGATGTTCAACTGAAAACCCCAACTTCTACCAAGCTTTCCCTTGTAGCATAGGTAACCCAGTTCAAGGGAATTTTCACCAAGATTTTCCAAAACACTTGAGAAAATCAGGGATGATTAAGATACCCATTTTCAAGTTATAAAACATAGGTAAACCCCAACATCAACTCCTTTGGACCAATATTGACTTCCAATAGACCCACCTTGGAAAAGGCTATTCAATTGGCCTAATTTACAAAGAGAGTACTTTTTAAACTCTAGATACTCACTCAAACTCCTCAAACAATAGTATGTTATGTGTCAAAACCTCCAATTTCTTGATTTGTTTCCAAGTCCAAGACATCTAGACCCCTAATATAGGTGAAACCCTCAATTTCGAGAAAAATACTTGGGGTTTTAATGAAACTCCTATCTCCCAAACTTTCTAGACCCATACAAATCACAAAACACACTTACCATACCCTGCACATGGTGAATAATACATTACATGGACAGTCCTTCCCAATTTTTTTCAAAACACCACTTGAAGCCCTCATTTGCACCATGAAAATACCCTGCTATAGTCATAGAACATCATCCAAAAACCCAACCTTGACCCCACAAAATTATAAATAGGTTATGCATTTAGTTTACAAGTTAGAGGACCCATTCCACAAGTTACATTAGGCACAAAAAGTGGAAAGGGTCGAATTACATCATGAAACCCTTCAATCGAAGAACACTATGAAAGTAGGTAGCAACAGTAAAAACAAGATAACTTTCGTTATACAAAGAGTTAGAACCTATAAATAGGTAAAAATGAAAGATAATTCATTAATATACAACATCCAACTGGTTTAAGATCATATTAGATTCTATATAGGCCATACAACAACAAGAAAACTCAGAGAAACCAGTAAGTGAATGTGAATTGTCAGTTGAGCATTGAATTGAGGCTTTTGAGATTGAAGATTGTTTAAAACTGATATAATTATGATTGTTGAAGGTTTTTTCTCCTTGTTTTGCATCACAAGTGTAGGGTATAAGTTGTTTCCACCTAAATGAAAATTATAGAATCTTGTGTTTATTGTTCTAAAAACCAAATTTTTTATTGTCAATGAAGTCATGAAGAATATGAATTCAAAGAAGGGTTTGTTATGCTATATCTTATAATTATTCACTATTTCTTTGGCAATGAGGTAACTTAGAAAGACTATAAGCATTTTGAATTTCACAAACTTTTCCTTTTTTTATTTATTAGAAAGGTAAATGGTATGAATGAATGGAAACTTGCATTAACAACTATGTCAACTCACTTGAATTTATCTTAGCACATGTTCAATGAAGGTGATTTTTTTATGGAACAAAAAAATTAATGGAAAATTGCATTAACATTCATGAAAGCTATTAGGTTTTCCAAATTAGTTGAAAATAAAATGAAATAGAGTGATTTCCACTAACCATGCTAGAAGTGGACTTCATAAGTAAATTTGTGTTAATTAAATGTCATGTTTTTCATTTTTTTGTTCTTCAAACTCATAAAAATTATTATTTTTATACAAATCCCATCTAATTCAATGTTGAATTCTATGTCCAATTGTTATGATTAATAAAATCATTAAAGAAATTTAGTTTATATTGTCAAAATAAAACAAATACACTAAATATAAATATTTCAATATTGCCAAAATGAATATATTACCTCAGATAATGTAAAATGATGTAGAAAATTCAAAATGTCTTCTTCTACATTATCTACCATGCAAATTGGTGGTAAAAAGGTGATGGATCAAGCATAGATTGGTACAATATGAAGTCAACTGCATAAAAAAAGGCGTTTATGAATTGGAAAAAGCGTTGAACCAGAGAAATACAGAAGCATGTGGGCCTGAATCACGGGTTCAACCCCTATTTTTCTATTTCGAGGTAAAACATATTTGGAGAGCACCAAATGTGTTGTTTTGAAAGGGAGAGATTCCATAGAGACAAAGGGAGTGACACTCGAGATAGAGAGAGAGGTGATAGGAGTGAGAGAGATTAGTCTAGGTAGTGTGGTAGTGATTGAGACCTGAGAGTGATATAGACTTGAGAGGGATAGAGAATTATCAAGTTACAATCAGGGAAAAAAAACTAACAACGGGAGAGGGGTTGGGAGGGATGAGACCCGAGAGATACAAAAAGACCAAAGGGGGAGAGAGAGAGGGAGTGTGGGAGAGGGGGTTGGAGTGAAATATATTTGTCTAGGTAGGGTGGGAGGTAAGTGAGGCTTGGTAGAGAGGGACTGTGAGAGAGGGCATTGGAGTGACACAGATTAGTCTAAGTAGCATGGGAGGGAGTAAGACCCAAGAGAGAGAGACTTGATAGGGACAGATTTATTTAGTTATGGTGGCAGGGGAAACCTCAGAGAGGGAGTGGGAGAGAGAGGGAGTGGGACCCTTAAATCGTAAACCCTATACCATTAACCCTTAAACCCTTATCCCTCAACCCTTAAAACCTAATCCCTCAACCCCTATACCCTCTTAATACCTCAACCCTCAACACTCAAACCTCAACCCTTAAACCCAAATCCCTCAAACCCTATACCCTCTTAATCCCTCAACCCTCAACCCTCAACCCTCAACCCTTAAACCCTCAAACCTTAAACCCTAATCCTTCAACCCATATACCCTCTTAATCCCTGAACCCTGAACCCTGAACCCTCTACCCTAAACCCTAAACCCTCTACCCTGAACCCTCTAGTCTCAACCCTTAAACCCTATTCCATCAACACCTCTACCATTTTAATCCCTCAACCCCTATACAGTCCTCTTAATCCCTCAATCATCAACCCCTAAACCCTAATCCCTCAACCCTCAACCCTTAAACCTTAATCCTTCAACCCTTAACCCTTAAACCATAATCCATCAACCCTCAACCCTCAACACCTAAACCCTAATCCCTCAACCCCTATACCATTTTAATATTTAAACCCTCAACCCTCAAACCTTAAAGCCCAATCCCTCAACCCCTATACCCTGTTAATCCCTCAACCCTCACCCCTCAACCCTCAACCCTTAAACCCTAATCTCTCAACCCCTATACCCTCTTAATCCCTCAACCCTCAACCCTCAACCCTCAACCCTTAAACCCTAATCTCTCAACCCTCAACCTTTAACCCTTAAACCCTAATCCCTCAACCCTTATACCCTCTTAATCCCTCAACCCTTAAACCCTAATCCCTCAACCCCTATACCATTTTAATCCCTAAACCCTAACCCTCAACCCTTAAAGCCTAATCCCTCAACCCCTATACCCTCTTAATCCCTCAACCCTCAACCCTCAACCCTTAAACCCTAATCCCTCAATCCCTATACCCTTTTAATCCCTAAACCCTCAACCCTTAAAACCTAATCCCTCAACCCCTATACCCTCTTAATCCCTCAACCCTCAACCATCAATCTTCGAACCTTAAACCCTAATCTCTCAACCCCTATACCCTCTTAATCCCTTAACCCTCAACCCTCAACCCTCAACCCCTCTACCCTCTACCCTCAACACCCCCCTCTCTCTCAATCTTACACCATCTACCCTTAAACTGTTAAATCGTAATCCCTAAACCCTAAACCCTCTACCCTCAACCCTTAATCTTTAAACCCTAAACCCTCTACCCTCTACCCTCTACCCTCTACCCTCAACAACCCTCCCTCTCTCTCAACCCTACACCATCTACCCTTAAATCATAAATCGTAATCCCTAAACCCTAAACCCTCTACCCTTAACCCTTAATTTGTAAACCCTAAACCCTCTACCCTCTACCCTCAACCCTCAAACCTTAACCCTTAATCCATAAACCCTAAACCCTCTACCCTCTACCCTCAACCCTCAAACCTTAAACCTTAAACCCTCTACCCTCTACCCTTAACCAGGTTAAACCCTAAACCCTTAAAACCTTTACCCTTAAACTGTAAATCGCAATCCCTAAACCCTAAACCCTCTACCCTTAACCCTCTACCCTTAACCCTTAATCCCTAAACCCTAAACCCTCTACTTGAGAGAGAGAGAGAGAGGGAGAGGTGGTGGGAGGGACATACTTGAGAGAGAGGGAGAGGAAGAGGGAGCGAGATAGAGGGAGTGAGAGAGGGAGGGAGTGGAAGAGAGATAGAGGGAGTGATTGTGAAAGGGAGAGGGGGTAGGAGGGGGAGACTTGAAAAAGAGAGAGAGGGAGAGGGCGTAGGATGAAGATACTTGAGAGATAAAGAGGGAGAGGGGGTGGGGATGGGAGGGAGATAGAAAAAGTGGGAGAGAGATAAATGGAGTGAGAGAGAGAGAGGGAGTGGGAGAGAGAGAGAGGGAGAGACATAGAGATAGAGAGAGAGAGGGTAGGAGGGAGAGACCTAAGAGAGAGAGTGGGAGGGAGAGAGGGTGGCAGTGAGAAACCTAAGAGAGAGGGAGAGGGAGAGAGGGAGGGAGGGAGACACTTGAGAGAGAAGGAGAGGGAGACAAAGTGGGAGAGAGACATAAGAGAGTAGGAGAGGGAGGGAGTGGGGGATAGAGGGATGGGAGAGATACAAGGAGTGAGAGAGAGAGACTTGAGAGATGGAGAGGGGATGGGAGGGAGAGGGAGTACTCAAGATAGAGGGATTGGAGAGAGATAGAGGGATTGAGAGAGATAGAGAGAGAGAGAGGGGGGTGGGGGGAGATACCTGAGAGATAGGGAGAGAGAGTGGGAGGGGGTGCGAGGGAGAGACCTGAGAGAAAGGGAGAGAGAGGGAGAGAGATAGAGGGAATGAGAGAGAGAGGATGTGGGAGAGAGAAAAAAAGAGACTTGACAAAGGGAGAGGGGGTAGAAGGGAGATACTTGAGAGAGAGAGATGGAGGGAGAGGGGGTGGGAGGGAGAGACTTGAGAGAGAGGGAGAGGGAGAGAGAGTGGGAGAGAGATAGAAGGCATGAAAGAGAGAGGGGCTTGAGAGAGAGGGGAGAGGTGGTGGGAGGGATATAATTGAGAGAGATGGAGAGATAGAGGGAGTGAGATAGGGAGGGAGTGGAAGAGAGATAGAGGGAGTGAGAGAGAGGGAGTGGGAGAGAGAGAGGCAGTGTGTGTGCATGGGGGAGAGAGAGAGGGGGGGGATGGAGATACCCGAGAGAGAGTGAGAAAGAGAGAGGGAGAGAGATAGAGTGAGAGAGAGAGAGGGAATGGGAGAGAGATAGAGGGAGTGAGTGAAAAACCTAAGAGATGGAGAGGGGGTAGGAGGGAGAGATAGAGAGAAATATAATAACCTAAGAGAGGGAGAGAGAGGGAGAGTGAGAAAGGGGGTTGGAGTGCGATAAATTTATTTAGGTACCTATTTGGGAGGGAAAGAGACTTGAGAGAGGGGATTGGACTGAGAGAATAGTCTAGGTCGTGTGGGAGGGAGTGAGACCTGAGAGAGAGACTTCAAAGGGATACAGAGTTATCCAATTAGGGTAATGAGTTAGAGAGCGTATGAAAGGTAAAACCTCAACTATCCATCTACGATCATAAACTTGCACTCTAAGCATTATCAAAGTTGTCGACCAAAGAGAGGGGAAATTCAAGTTTTATGCAAAGCAGGTAATCATCACGTGCACCAAATGACACATCACATTTGGCGCATGCCAAATTTGGCACTCACCAAATGACCTACTTTAGACATGTTAATTGACAGGATTTGTCAAATTTCCTCATATTTTTGTCTGTATGCCCCATCTCATTTGCACGTATTTCAATGAAAATATATAAAGAAAAACATGATAGTGTTAACCTCTCTCTTAGCTATCTAAATATATAATTATTTTATCATTTTGATTTAGTTAAGGTTTTGATCCATGACTCCTTTTATAAATGCCTTCACTTTTTATCAAAAACCAACATGTGCTAGTTCTAGGATAGATTTTTACTCATTCATCGAAACATGAAACAAATTACATTTTTTGAAACTAGACTCCATTCTACACATGCTGAAAAAAAAATCAATTTTTCGATCAATTTTCAAAAAATTTAGGGGGGAGCACGCTCAAATTTTAGCTTTTCAGGATGTGTCCACTTTGAAAATTCATAAAATATTATATATTCATTAAAAAAATTATCCAAAAGAATGAGGATAAACTACATGGTGCTAGCTAATTTCTCACCATTGGGATTTTTGAAATTCTAAAAAAAGGTTAATCAAAAAGGGGGGAGCCCTCAGGTGCTATGCTATTTTTTTTGATAAAAAAAAGACCTATTTTTTGAGACCCTTGATCTTCATTAATTTTAAAAAAAATAGTAGCTTAAAAACTAGACTCGGAGCACTTCAACTTTTGTTCTTGTTGCATCTTGAAATTTTGAGCGTAACTATCTTCATTTTCTCATGCAAATCAGATTTTACTTATTTCAGAAAGAAAAAAAAGTGGCATCTTAAGAGCCAAAATTGTGTCACAGATTGGTGCACTTACCCATATCTTAGTTATAGTATCAAAACTTGGATCTATCATTTGCGTACATTTTCTCTTCTTAAAACCGCTTCTTTCAACCATTAAGAAGTAGGGGTAGTAGATGTGTGCTTGGGACTAGAGATAAAATGGGAAACAATGGGAAGAACAACATTCCTACAAGAATGGTGCCAATTGCTACATTATCTTATGATGGATAAGGAGGGGGATATTAATATCATGAAGGTTTTTGGTCAAGAGAATGAGGGGGAGGTAGATTAGGTCGGGATGAGGAGGGATTCACCTTTATAGAAATAGGATTCTTAGGCAACTTTAAATTTGTTTATGTATTCTAAGAAACTTGGGGCCTTTTATTTATAACTTCTTTTTCTCTACATCTTCTTGAGCATAATAAAATTCTAATTCAATTCCCTTCTTGGGGTCTTTTCCACTTCTACCTCTAGTAGTAGTATTTGATTTGGATCCCATAGAGTATACAATAGTTATTTGTTGGGATCCAATTTCTCTACTATTCTTATCAATTGGTTTTGTTTCCTTGAAGTAATAATAGACTTAGAAGAGTTGTGTTCCTAAATCTTGGATTTTAGCCCTTTTTTAGGTCTTCATAAAATAAAATGTGACCTTTCCACAACATCCTTCATGTCTTTATCCATATAATTGATAATAGGAAGAGATTTTATTTTTAGTGTAGATGTATAAAATCATATCCTAGGTTCATACCATCATAAACAATCCCCATAGTATCCTAACCAAGATTTCTATGAGACTTTTTAAGAAAGTGAGGAACAAATTTGAAAGTTATGAAATAACCTTTTAGAGTTAAAAAAGGAGATAGAAAAATAAAGGATAATTTGATTCTTTGGTTAACATAGAGATTAAAAGAGAATGCTAATGGAAACTCTTCTTAAGAAAGGATGGAATAAATATATTTATTAAATAATTATTAAAATGAAACCTTTGTGAAAGGGTGATATTCTAGAAACCAGCCATTAAGTCTTATACAAGGAATCTATGTAAGACTTGGAAAGGGATATGAAGATCACTCAAGGAAGAAGGTGGTTTGGTATGCTATGGTATTGAAGAAGGGGCACACAATATCTCCAAATTAGGGTATAGAGTACACTCAAGATTGTCCTAGTTAGGACTATTGCACATGTTGAGTTATTACTATAGATAATGCTACGCCACACTTGTTGAGTAATTACTCTAGATCGTGAAGTGTTGAGTGATTAATATATATTGAGTATTACTCTAAAACACTAATGTTGACCGAATTAGTCATATTGGTTTTTAAATAAGAATTGCTCCTCCTAGAGTGTCATATTTATGAGAGCCATGACCAATGAATTCTTCTTAAGGTGAGAGTGGCCTTTCCGAAAATATAGAATATAGAAAATAATTCTACTTATAACATATAAATAATGTGATAGATTTAAGGTGGGTAATGGAGGCTACAAATAGTGAATAAAACCATTCATGAGAATGCCAATATGTAATGATTTTGTATAGCATGTTTTGCCTCCTCGTGCATGTGAGATGGACGTTTTGTTAATATGACGAAGGTGAATGCATATCTTTCTTTTGTTGTAGAAGAAAGGTTTTGAGTGGAGAATCCCTTAGATGTTGGTCTGCAGTGCCTGACTCTGTAGCGAAGGCCCACAACAAAAGAAGTTTCTTTCATCGAATCCACACTTCTCTAACGATAATTCAGCAATTATTATTTCTTGGTCTGAATAGCACAGTGAAGTGTCGGTCGCCTGTCACTGTCTCTTTCCCACAGTGGGTGAGCTCCCCATGCAACAAAACTGTGACCATGTCCCTGCGTCTTTATGAAGCGACATCTGTCCAAGGATTTCTGGTGTCCTCAAACATACTTTAGCTTTCCCTGACATCTGGATAAGAGCACCCACTGTAAACTTTTTCTCCCAGTCAAGCGGCCACATGTAGCAATGTCAAATCATTGTGGTTGATAATGAATTATACTTCTTCTCTATCCCATTCAAATAGCTTCCAAATGTCTTCAAGATTACCATGGTCACTTGTTTCAATCAATTCACTCTATCTTGAAGATACTTGGACTAGAGTTATTTGTAGATTCCATTGCAATACCATTGTAAGTGGGGTTAGTTCTTGATTTGAATGAGAATGAAGTTGATGTCGCAAAACATTATATTCTAGTTGTCTCAGCCTACAGATGATTTCCATAAGATTGGGAAAATGGGCCTATCAAAGATTATATTATTACTCTATCCTTGGTGGCAATTAATTGTTTATGCGTGCTTGTATCAAATGATTATGTTTGAGATTTATTTCTCATAATCTCTTAAAACATATTTTATCTCAAATGATATTCAGTCAGTGAAATTTGTCTATTTAGTCATTGTCATTTAATTTTTCCTCTATTTTAAGACATTAGTTTTACTATGTTCGTTATGTTTGGTTAAAATTGTCACATTGATTTGTTTAAGGTAAATTTCATTGTAGACTCATAACCTATGGTTCTCTGGATCATTTACACATCTTAATCTCTATAACACATGATGTTTAACTAAGTTGATTGGAACATTTAATAACAATTTTATAAAACAAAATAGATTATCTTAGCACCAGACATTAGGACATGTCAAGTTTTTATAGGGAGAGAGATAACCTCTAATTTTATTTAAAGCAAGGGCTAGATATGAGTGTAAGCATGTTATACATGAATTTCAAAAGTGTTCAAAAAATCATTTATGAGTGATAGTAGTTTACTATTGTTCTAGTACTGTTAAGATGCCTAGTAATATTACCATATTTTTTTCTACACTTCATTATTGGACTTGATTAACCCAATAAATTTGTCAATATTTTATAAAGTATTATACTAAAAATATATTGTTGGCTGTTATATCATGTCGTTACTTACCTATGATTCTATGGGAAAGGGATATATGTTAGAAGATGATTTGACTATACTAGGTGCTACAAATACCAAGTTTATAGCAATAAAATATTTTATATTATATCCTTGTTGGATTCATTACTTACCCTAAAGTTTTATTTGTGTGACTGTATATGAACTTTGTTTAAGGATAATTGTGTACTTAATTCTATTCAATTTGTTTGAGGAAAGAGGATATTCATATAGTCTAGAATGCATGACTATCAGCTTAAAATATAGTTTGAGTATATAGATTATATGGTAGTCAACAATGAATGACTATATAGTATGGGATATGCATGCCATTCATTAGGTAAGTGTTATGTGAAAGTATGATAATATTTTTAATAAATTTTATATTGAAGTTACATGTAAAATACTACAACATTTATCTTAAAGAGAATGGGTTATATGAGTGTGCAAAATGATAAAATTAAAAGATAGGAGATTAAACATATAGAATAACATTAAATTTTCAATTGCACAGTCATAATATGTTCTCGTTGTCAATCTAACCATGCACCCTTGTTGAATCCTACATTCAAAAATTTAGTGAAAATATGGAAATGGATTCAAGGTGTGTAACCTTGCTAAATGAAGCCAAACCTCTAGATGAAGGGTCGATTCCCTCTCTAAACTAGATGCACCTATGTTGATCCAACTCAACACTAGTAACAACTTAAACCTTGATCCTATTTACCAAATTTCATAAAGAGAAAAGGGAGAAGAAGGAATACAAAAATGGAAAAGGTGATTCACCAATATTTAGAATGTTTTCTTCCTACTCACAAAAACAAATAAAATTAACTTAAAATGCCAACAAGACCCACATAGTTCTTTATTATATCAATTCTCAGAGGAGTATATGGAGGTTATGGTTTTAAAAACACCAAGAAGGAAGATTAAATCCATATTTAGCCTTGTAAATTCAGTTAACACAACACACAATATAGGAAAAAATAAGCAATATCTTATATATAGAGGTAAGAAGGTTTCACATGGAGTGCATAGAATGAAACGAGGTGGAAAAGGAAATTTCCATTACTATAGAGGAATGAGTCTATTTACAATTTTAGAGTTCATGTGAAATACATGTAACATTGCTAGAGAAATAAAAAGGACCCTTTGTAAAGAATATCCAAATGTATTTTATCCCTCGAATGACACGAGAGAGAGAATCGTGTGACAGGGAAAGAAAGCCTAGATGCAACTTTATAAATCATTTGAAAAATTATGTACCCCTAAAAAATTAGTTGAAGGCATTATAAATTAATCTAGACATTGTTAGCCGAAAAACAAGACAATGAAGACATTGGCTAGTAAAATATAGCCCATCTTGGCACAAAACACTTGCAGAGCATAATATTGTAAAGATATCATCTAGACTAGGGGTATCATAGATGGATCATGTCCCATCCCATAGATGTATGTATAAAAGAATATATGAATGATATAATGTGACGGAGAGAATGCAATAAATAGATGTATAAGGAAAATTATATGTATATATATAGAAGAATCAATGTATATAGATTAGATAGGACTAAGCAAGAGTATAGGAGAAGATAAAACAATGTACTATTTTTTATCTAACTAATACAATAGATATTAAAATTTTATCTATATGATGTTATATGTTATTCTGTGAATATATATGTAATTAATCATATGTTTGATTCTATTGGTGTTCACCTTTATATGACTGAGTCTAGGGTATTTCTACAACAATTTTAGAAAATACTTGGGGCTTTGAAATTTAGTGTGTGTTCCCCCAAATTTCCTGCTAATATTAGTTCCATTATTGGGACCTTGGTTAGGTGATATAAAGGATAGTAACACCTAAAATTAATGATACCAAATTTCCACAATCCATATTGTATATTTGAGTGAAATTTTGGATTTGATTGTGTCCAATTTTTTACATCGAATCCAAAATCGAATCCAGAATTGCACTAAAAAGAAAACCTAAAATTTTAAAAAAATAAAATTAGACATCAAGGAATAAAAGAAAATCAATGAAGATATAAAGATCCACAAAACCTTCCTCTTGGCGCTTACCCTATGAGAGGGGGTTAGAAACCAAGGGGATGGAGAATGGAAAGGGGAGAGATTTTAAAAGGGATCTCCAAAGAGATGTGAATTTTGAAGAAAAAAACTATCAAATAACTACCATGAGAAACAATAAAAGGAT
Organism: Sequoiadendron giganteum; assembly: GCA_007115665.2. Lineage (NCBI taxonomy): Eukaryota > Viridiplantae > Streptophyta > Pinopsida > Cupressales > Cupressaceae > Sequoiadendron > Sequoiadendron giganteum. Next base: position 954,807,951 of record CM021100.1, read on the forward strand.
TAGTGAAAACCCAAATCAATTACACCCATGATAAAAGGAGATAAGACAAACAAAAGAAAGATATTAGAGAATAGATCAAATTGATAAGAAAAGTAAAAATGGTTAGCCCAAATGGAGAAGAGAGAATAAAACAATAAAGGATTGAAAGAGAATAAATTGTAGAGAAGATGAGAGTGGATCACGCCAATGAGGATGTTGCTAAGCACACCAAGTGAGGTGATACCAAGGAAAATGGAGAAGATGATAGAAAACAAGAATGGAAAACTCCAAAAAGATCAAAAATATTTTGGGAAAAGAAGAACAACTTCTAACCAACTTAAGAAAGAATATTAACGATTATGGGGAATCTAGAAGATTTATCGTAGGACTTGGTAACCATATAGGGATTCTATTACTATCACAACCTTCTAAAATTCTGGCAATCGAGCCATACCTATCAAACCTCACCATCAACCTGAATGGAGAATTTATGGAATTTTTGAAAACTCAGAAGAAGACTCCATCAATTTAGGAAGAATTAGTCAATAGAAGCATAAGGAAGTTAAGATAAAAATAAGGAAAAGTGTAAAAAATACATTGAACTTGGGGAAAGAGTTATGTTTACAACCAAATAAAATTACATTAACAAATAAGAAAATGAAAAGATATTTGGAAGAGTCACAACCCCCTAACTAGGACCCGTCCCCTTAGCTATATAAGAGTCAAATAATTTTAGAAGAAGAGATATTACAAGACAAGAAAAAAAGGGAAGAAGGACTAAAATAGGTAGCCTAAGAAGATAAAATTGGAAAATAATACTTTGATATAAAATTAGCAAGGGAAAAGGATAAAGAGAAAAATCCCTACACTATTCAAAAGGTAAAGAAAGAGAAAGAAGAAAAACCTAGTTTGCAAATCCAAAATTTTGAAAGAAGTAGTAAAATCAATATGGAATATTCAATCAAGATCACAATTTTTGGTAGAGACACAATAGAAGCCGCATTACATATATTCTTATTAGAATCCCTATGGGAAAGGCATGATATAGATGAAGATAAACCAAAATTACTTGACTTTGTATTCTCACTCAGGAAAGAGGTATTAGATTGGTATAAGAAGATCTATCCGAAACATGGAAAAAGATGGAATGAGGTAAAACAAGATTTCTTAGCTAAATTTGACACATCATACATTCCAATAGAAAGTGTAAGTAAAACGAGAGATCTAGTACAAAGGGAAGATGATTCAAAGAAGTTTTCTGCAAGCTAGAAGAACCACTGACAAAGAGATAGAAGATAAAATGTTTATTTTTGGACTTCAAAAATACATAAGAGAAACTTTAGATGAGAAAATATTCAATACTTATACAAATTTAATCACCATAGCATATCCCATTGAAGCTCAGACATAGTGCAACCCTCAAAATAATGATATGAAGGAGAATATTAAGAAGTTACAACTTGCAGTAGAAAAACTAAAAATAAAAAGTTAAATATTAGCAAGAGGAGAAATAAAGAAAACCAATGAAATTTGGTGCACATACTACTCATGAGAAGGTCACCTCCAAAATGAATGCACTAAGGCTAAAGGAGAGAGAATTGTTGTTGCAATGCATGTAAAATTAAAGACGGTTCTCTCTAAAAAAAAATCAGTATATTGTGGAACTTGCCAGGAGTGGGATAGTCACCTCACTAAGGACTTCCCTACCAACCAATTCTAGATCTAGAACACATACAATCATCTCGGCCCTATATTTCTTATGAACCATAAATATGATACAAATATAGATATGAACATGGCATATTTCAAAGGACTAGTAGAAAGACCTCTATACGATGCAGGATATAGGAAACCACCATGGAGGGATAATTAAAAAGCATATAAATTACAAAATAACTTGCCAAAATATTATATAGGAGATAATAGACAATCCAATTATAGAGGAGGAAGAGGATGCAATAGAAACAACTACCAAAGGAATGATGCAACATGTTACAATTGTGAAAAAATAGTTCATTATACCATAAAATGTTGTTCAAAAAAGAGAAAATGTCCCTTTTACAAAGATGATTCACATGATATATTCAGATATGAAAAGGAAATCAAAATACAACATGTTCTAGTAGTGATGACCTACAAGACAATAAAGGAGAAAGAGTGATAAGAAGACTACTACAAGGAGTTAAAAGCATTAAGATATGTAACATTATAACTACTATACTAAGTTGATTTATGTGTCTCCACATTCTTTGGAAAGAGTTCTAGGGGACATGAGGGAAAAAATATTTATTATTTATTTTCCAATGATAAATTGTAATTACATTCAAAGAGGTGGACCTTTATGGTGGCAGTTACAAAGAATTTTGGGAGGATATTCCTCTTGGGTGGCCAACTTTGTGAGTGGGGACCAATTTGGTGTGAATGTTCTTGCATGTTATTGCATGGTTGGGTACCTAGGTTTGCATGTTAGTGCATGCTCTTCCATGCAGCTGTCGGAGCCATCGGTGAGTTATGGAGCACTTGAGTTTGACCAATTTTGATTGGCTATGGGTTAGGTGCCCATGTGAAGGCCATGTGAAAATTTAATATTTTATTCCATGTTTATGGGTTGTCCACTAAGGAGGGCATGGGTTTTTCTACAAGGTTTTTCTACAAGGTTTTTCTTGTTGTTTTGAGATACCATTTGTGGTATTCTCTCCCACAAACTTATATATATTGGAGCCTTGAGATGGTGTTTTGTGATATTTTGTTTGCAAGTAGTTAGAGTGATGAAGTGATCCTAGATTATAGAGAGGATTTTTGTATTGATTTACTTCCTTGAAGATTAATACAAGCATTAGATCTCTTTGGTTGTAGAGTTTTTTCCCACAAGGTTTTCTCCACGTATATCTTGTGTCACTTGTTTTTGATGACTTGTGGTATTGCAGATGTTCTTTCATTGTTGCAATTGTTAATCAAATAATATTTCTATGGTAATCTTGAATAATAATTTTAGATTTGCAACCACTTTACTAAGTTCATATTACTGGAAGTTATACCTTGATTTCCAGGATTTGGTATCAAAGCTAACAGTTTGGTTAAGAGAGGGATGCCTTTATTTTGAGCATTGAAGGTTTTTTGGTTGCAGTGGGAGCTTATGAATTATGGATTTTTTAGATTTGTGAAGAATATTGTAAACCAAATGGCTTCTACCTCTTTTTTATATATTGAGCAGTTCAATGGCATTGGTTACGAGATGTAGAAGTTGAAGATGGAGGATCTCCTTGAAGAGAGAGATCAGTGGTTGGCAATTTGAAGTGAAAAAAAACTAGAATCAATGTTTGATGAAGATTGGAATAAAATGGACAAGAAGGCATGAGGAACAATTTGGTTGTGTCTTATAGATTTTTTCCTCTTGTATGTTTCAAAAGAATATATTGCATATAATTTATGGAAGTGGATAGGTGTTATTTACCAAACTAAAATTCTAACTAATAAGTTGTATCTCAAAAGATGTGTGTATTCTTTGAAAATGAAGGATGGTGATTCTATTGTAGGATATTTAAATTATTTTAATATAATTATAAGTTAGCTTGCATCTGTATACGTTAAGATAGAAGAGGAAGATAGATTTATTTTGATACTTTGTTCTTTACCCACATCTTGGGAAAATCTAATTGTTACCATAAGTGGTGTTGGTACATAATTGAAGATGGATAGTCTCATTGCAATACTTCTTTCTAAGGAAATGAGGAGAATTTCCATGAATGTAGACTCCCAAGATGCCTTTCATGTGCAAGGAAGGTCCAAAGAAAAGGAGGGCCTAAAGGGGACAAGAAGAGAGACAACTCTTTAAAGGATGATCTAAAACCCCTAGGAAGAGAAAAGTAAAGTGTTGGAATTGTGGTAAGAGAGGGAATAGGATAATAATTGGATCAATTCCTCTAGTGTGCATATTTGCTAAACAATATTGAGGATAGTTCCAGAGTAAGAGGATGTTTTGTGGAGGTGTGTTAAGCTTCATTTTATCCCTATGATGACATAGAGAAGTTTGACCAAGGGTTTACCTAATAAAGTATGAATGTGTTTATGGCATAAAGTTAAGGCTTTTGAAAGGCCTTTTATGTGGTTTTTGGATCATTTGATCTCATTTACAATCAAGAGAATTTGTATTTGAGTGCAAAGAAGAAGAGTTCTTAGATTCTCAAGCTATTTGTGTGAAACCCTAGCTATGATGTTTGAATATTTCTAAAGGAATTCCAATGGTGACACCTCAAGCAAGTGACGTTGTTGAGAAACCTAGGCCCAAATATAAGAAGTTTCCTTTCAAGGCGATGGAAGTGGAAAAAGATGGAACATTCTCAAAAGTTCCAATGGATGTTGTGTACTATGAAGATATAAGGATTTGCATACATGCCTAGTTGAATGAGATTGACCATAATTCATCCTTTGAACTGGTTCAACAGGAGATGTTGAATGAGAATGGAGTATACAAGAGAAAGTATGCAAATGTGGTAGCAAATGGTTTAGACATCTGGAAATATTTTCCAAAATTTTGTGAACGCAAAGAATGGGTAAGAATCATTTTAATTATCATTCATGAAAACTTCATTTGGCTAGACAAACCCTGCATGATCATAAAGGAAGATTTATGGTAGTCACTAGTCTTTGTACCTTTGAACTAGTCCCTATATTGAAGTCTGTAAAGAATTAAATGGTTATGGAGCTCACCGGTGCAAAATTTGATAAGAGAACTCTAATTGTGAAGGATATCACAAAACTCGGTGTTTAGTATGCATCAATGGGTATTGCATACAAAATTTATTTTGTAAATAGAGAAGAGTCTATCACTACCACTGTAAGTCACACAACATATCAAATGCTGAAGGAAGGATATAGCTTTGAATTATGCAAGTTTTTGAGAAAGAAGCTAATGGAAAACTTGAAGAGAAGAAAAGAAACTTGTTACAATTTTAGGTTTGTTTCATTGATCATTTGCCTCACATTCTTCTTTTTGAATGAGTTACCTAGTTTTAAGCGTAATATTTGGGATAAGTTCACTTCAATGGAAACATTGATCAAACAACACATGAACAGTTTTTTTAGAATAAGAAAGCATATACTATTTTCTATTAGGGATTTTTAAAGAATTTGTAAATTTAAATGCAAAGAAAATATATGATACCATCAAACTTGGTTCAAATGTATAATAATGAGGTAACTTTTATGGTAAACAAGGATCATTATTTCATGAAAGCAGTGGAGCCTAGAACCTCATGGATTTTTGAGTTTCCTTATGAGTTTGAAGATGAATTTGTACAATGTTATATAGATATTATGTTTTCAAAACCTAAGGATCCCAAAGAAAAAAGGTTTGGTACATATAGAGAAATCATGGATGAAATTTACCAGAAGCAGAGAGATGAAGCTAGTGAAAATAAATTGGAAAGGGTGCTTAAGGATATGGGTGCTCCATGGTATTCAAAGATAAAATATAAAGATGAGCTTCACAAGATATTACTTAATTCCACAAAGACTATGTCTAATGTTCCTATGGAAGTTTCCACAACCAAATGTTTTCCTCCAAAAGCTAGTCAAGGTTCAAGAAGATCTAGTAGATCCTCTTCTATTGTTGCATCTGCTTTGCAACCTTCTAGATCAATTCAATCATCTGGTGGAAGAAGAAAATATGCATATGTTACTCCACCATAGAAGAAAACCACAAGTGTTGTGCAACCAAGGAAAAAGAAAAAGGCATAGAGAAATAATCTTGATGAGGAAGAACCAAAAGAGGAGGAAGAAACTAAAATTGAAGATATCTCCTTGCAAAAGAATAAAGGAAAGAAGATTGCAATGGAGGAAGCTAATAAAAACCCTCTAGTTACACACGAAACCATTGATTTTGGTGTCATCTTAAATGGAATTGTTGAGTATAGCCTACTAGATAGTACAAAGGAGCTACACCCAGATGTCCCTTCAGAAGACAATTGAAAAACAAGTCATTGAATGTATGCTCATGCAAAAAATTACCTTTAGTGACATTGTTGATAAAGCTCTAGATAGTATTTTTGAGGATTTTAGGAAAAGAAGAGAAGAAGCAATCAAGGCTGATGAAGAACTAAAACAACAAGCAATTGAAAAGTTTGGGATCTATGTCTCTGAGGAAGAAAAATAAAAGAATTTCTGGAGACAAGCCAAAGAGCTCCGCACTAAAATAAAAATAGATTTGTTGATGAGTATGGATGAAGATGTACAAATAAAGATTCAGAGTGAAACTAAAGATGCTACAAAGAAAATCATTGATGAACTAAAAAGTGAAGTCAATGTTGATTCATAGGTGTCTCCATAAAATACAAGTGAGCATAACATATCTAGTTAGCAAGAAGGAGAAGATGTCTCTAGTATGCATGATAAACATGAAGTATTTGATATGGAGATAGAAAAATAAAAGGAAATAGAAGAAAAGAAAACCAATATTCTTGAAGAAATAAAGAAGGCTGAGGTGACTTATGAGGATCAAGTTCCTCCGAGTGATACTATCCTGCAATGTATACCAGATATGTCTATCCAATACATATATCTATTAACTTTTTAGGGTAATTTAGCAAGTGGTGATGATACAAATGATAACTAGATTGAGGATACTGCTCCTCCGATTAATACTAGTGCACAAGGTGTAGAAGATCAAGGTGAAGTGAGTTTCCCTACTTTGGGGAACACTAATTTTGGTAAAGAACATAATATTTCTCCTCCAGAGAATTCTAGAGATGATGAGTAGAATAAATATGTTTAGAATACAAAGAATAAGATAGTTGAGAAGAAAGGTGCTTCTATGGACAAAGGTTAGGATTCTTCATCTTCAGATTCATTCAAGGACCTTCTAGGGCTATAGATGCAATTTCAACCAGTGGTGACTCCCTAGCTTCTAAAAATTCCTACTCATAAAGGACAAGTTGATTTGTCAAAATATTTCTCCCCTTCATAAGTTACATCTTGGTGATATTTTGCATGCTTTTGTAAGGAAGGAGATTATATAGGAACATGCGAAGAAGCTCGATTAATTGATGATGTTGTGAAGATTATTTAGGAAGGTTTACCAAAGGTAAACATAGATTCTTCCTTGCCTCCAAAAAAAATTTGAAGCTTTTAATGGATTCTTTTAAGGATCATTCTTCACACATTGAGTAGAAGGAAAAGAAAGAAGCCTTGAGGAAGATAACTAATGTAGTGTAGAAAATTGTAACCCTTTACATTTTCTCACTTGTTTGGGCCTTATTAATTAAATGAGGTTAATTATGCTTTATATTCCCCTTTATTTAATTTTCCAAGCCTATTTAATTACATTTTTTGAAGGGGAAACCCGACATTCATTAATTCTTAAACATAACACTTCACAATGAGCAATGTGTGTCCTAGGTTTATGTACCTAAGACCCATTCGCCTATGGGTGAATGGGTCCTCCCTAAACATTAGGACCTAAATTTGAATTATGATTTTTATGGTATTTTCATTTTTTTAAAATATGTAATTCAATGTCAGCTTGTGATATTTGAATTTTAGGAAATTAAGGATATATACCTATAAATACAAGATTATTTCACTAAGTTTCATCTAAGAAATCTAAGAATTTTTATGCAAGTATTCCTAAAGCAAATATTCTGATCAAGGGAATTCAAGAGAAAAAATATTAGAGTTTTGTTGTAGCATTCAAGATCCATCCATCATGTCTAATTCTTCTTGCATCATGCATGTTTTTGGAGCTAACATTGTGATGTAGGTTTCATGATCAAATCAAAAATTTAAAGCATTATTTCAAGCAAGATTCAAGTGTCAAGATCCACATCCAATTCAACCATCTCATGCAAGTTATAGACTTCCTAAGATCTCCATTATCAAGGTTCCATTCAAGGGTTTTTTTAGTGGTAACATAGCTTTGTTCATTCTTCATTCCCTCTTTCATGTTTCATTTCATTTCAAGGTTTGATTAACAAAACTGGGTTTGACCAAGGCAAACCCCTATTGACCAAAAACAAACATTTTTCTCTCTTGTATTTGTGTTTGCAGATTTAGGTGTAAGAAATCTTGAAGAGATTCTAAAGTGCAAGATTTACAAAGTTGTCAAAATTGTTGTCATCTCATGGAAACTAAGATCCTAATGTCATTTCTGACTTTTCGATTGTGAAAACTAGGAAAATTGGAAGATTAAGATTTGTATCAGAGGCTCCTAAAAGCTATAGAAAAACACTACACTTGGACCCATTTTCCCTTGGGCGAATGAGTCCCAAATCTGCTTCAAGAAAGTACTTTTGGTGAGTGGTAAACATCATTTTTTCCTTCTCTAATTTGTAATTTGATTTTTGGTTCTATCAGTATTGAGCTTAATATTGTTGTTTGAAGTGTTAGATTGCATTTTGGTGTTTATTTTCTAATTTTTAGTTTTTCTCCCTAAAGTGTTGTTTGACCTTGACCCCTGTCCTTGAAGCATAAGGAAATCTGAAGATTCCCACATTGACTTGATTTACCTAAGGGTTGATAATCATTTCACTATGTGGATCTCATTTCTTAATGAAATAGTGATAAATAGGTCCCTCATTGGTTCATCAACCCATTTTGGTGAACCAACCTATTTTTCGGTGTTTCATTTTGGTGAACTCGATGTTAGAGCATCATACCTTGCTAATTTGGAGTCCATTTTCAACCATAGATCTAGGTTTTTCATCTCATTTAGGGCTCTTAACTTGCATTATTTTCCATCTTGTTTAGGGTTTTAGGTTTGCATTTTTGCATTCTTTAAAATCTAGAAAATTAAAAAAAAATAGTCATTTTGCATAGTGTTTAGATAACATTGCATTATCATTCATTTGCATTTGAAAATTGAATCAAAATTTCATTTCAAATTAGGTCCCCTAGTTTGTCATTTATCACTATTTTGCATTTTCATTTACACTTAATTTTACATAAATTTAAAACTATAACCACCTATCTCAGTCCAAAATCTGAAAACCATAGGGACCAACTCAAAAATCTATAAATTTATTTTTCAAAACCCTAAGCTAGGACCCATTTGACCATGGGGCAATGAGTCCCTGATTAGGGATTTTTCTTGCATTTGTAGGAATTAAAATCTCCATTTCTATTTTTTTGTTTTTGTTTTTAGTTTGTTGTTACAATTTGCAGAATTTCTGTTATATGAAATTAATCATATTGAGCATAATTTTTCAAATTCAGTGCATTGTTTGAATTCAAAATTGTATTTAAAAGACATCATTTTCAGGTTTTTGTATATCATAATCTGAAAACTTCTTGTTGCATTGCACTTTACATTCTAGGACATTTCATTACATTTCACCTTTTATCCATTTTGGGTGCATACCGAGTTTGTGAAACTTTAATGAGCTTCACAACTTGGTGTCCTATTTCCAATACTATCGTGGGATGTACGTTAAGAATCATATCATCTCGTGATACACCATTCGTTGTGGATCTTGGGTTTTCTAACTCTTTCACTCATAGTGTTGACACTAGTCAAACCCCTATGGATCATACCCTTAACATCATTTCCTATGACCTCCCTCCCTACACCTAATGTCACTAATGTTAGTACAATGATTACTAGTATCCATCTTGAAACCCTTAGAAGAATGGATGAACTTGATAAATTTCAAAATTTGTGAGTTTTGATTGCAATTCTCCTAATGCGGCCCCTATGATAAATAACGTGAGGAGAATAATTGAAAATAAACAAGGAATAAATAGTGTTCATGGCTTAGCTCATGTCATTGATAAGCATGTCCCTCCCCTAGGTAGTTGTGCTCAAGCTTTGGGGTATACTCAAATTCAAGGTGGAAATCCAATTCCTCCTTCCACAACCATGACCTCTATTTCAAAATACACCAATCCAATTGTTACAACAACCATACAACCTACTAGCAATGCCAACAATTCCTTAGGTATTTCCATTGGGATTCCATTTAGCTTTATGTATTCAAATATCATATCTCCTAATCCATTCCCTCTCACAAACTTGAAAGTCACTTTCCCTCCACATAAATATATGCCTCCATCTCACAAAACTCACAATGATCCTGTCCTTAACACACTCTTACAAAATGTTTCATCCCTCCAACAATAAATTTATACTTTAAGTCAAAATAAAAATGGCCAACATTCACAATATGTCAAAATAAATCCCTTGTCCTTGGAGATATTGAGAGCACAAATGTCACAAGGTATAGAGATCCCTAGATTTGAGAAATGTGGTGTGAATAGAGATTTTGTTAGCCATGTTTCTGCATATATATCCCTATTTAGTGACTTCATTTTTTAGGATAAACTCTTGGCTAAACTTTTCCCTAGATCCTTGAAGGATACTTCCTTGGAATGGTTTTTCCTTACCAAATAATTCAATACGTTCATTCAATGAACTTATTGATGCTTTCTACAATCACTTCCAAATACATATGGGTCCTAGGATGACCTTGGTTGATTTAATGATATGCAAACAAAAGGATGATGAAAAGGTCATTGATTTCATAGCATGATATCAATCACTTTACTCAAAAATAAACATTAAGATTCCCAATGATGACCTTCAAAGAATGTTTATTTCCAATTTGCAAGACAAATTCCAAACTAAGCTTGAAATTTTGAAGTTTCCCTCCTTCACATAGTTGTGTACTACCCTCCATGATTATCAAAATTATTAGTAGTCATAAAGTAAAAACTCCCTCTAGTCATCCTGAAGATTTTGAATCCACATCTCATAACAATTATCAACCATTTGAGAAACAACATAAATTATTTTTACAACTTAATCCCCCTCAAAAAACTCAACATATTGATAACCAAGTGGCTGCAATAAAGAAAAAATATCCATACACATTTGCCGATAGAAACAAACAATTCACACCTCAACCTAAAACCCTTCATAATACCATGTTGCAGCTCTTAAACAAGAATTTGATTTCCTTACCTCCTGTTAGAGCTCCTAATCCTACTAATCTTCTACCTTCTAATTATAGATCAAATGCCTATTTCCATTTTCATCAACAAAATAGACATGATACAAAATATTGCAAGCGTCTTAAACATCTTGTGCAAGACCTCATAGATTCTAATCATATCCTAATTGTCGATGTTAATGATCAAGGTAATAAGTATGTAGCCCCTCCTAATCAAAATTTTCAAATATTTACTAATACTTTGCCAAATCATAACATTTCCTTTGTGAAAGCTAGTGAAACAAAGAATGATGTGATGAATGTTGGCACGAATGTTGAAAACACAAAGAAATCTGACACTATGATTGGACTTATTGAAGTTCAACTTTTTAAGGGCCTAACTAAGATGTCACTTGCAATTAATTTCTCACAAAATGACATAATTAAACATGCACCTGATGGTACTCTTTACATAGCTAGAAGAATCAATGACAAGCCTATTAATGGGATATTAATTGATCTTGTTTGTGTAGAGAATGTAATCATTGAAGAATTCCTATTTGTGCATGAGCTTTATCAAGATACTTATGAAAAACCAAAAGCATGGATAAAAAAAAATAATGGTTTGTATTGCCCTATGATAGGTTCGATAACTCTTCCTTTGAAATTTGGACCAAAAACATTACATGTCTCATTTTCTATCATCCCATCGTTAGACCAATTTCTTGTGAAGTTAGTGCTGGAAAAACAAGTATAGACAACTAAGAGGGGGGTTGAATCAGTTGTTACAAAATTTAAAACTTATTCAACCTTATTAACCTTTAATTTAGATTTGATAATTAACAGTGAAAGCATGAATCAACAACACATCAGAAACACACAACACCAAGATTTTTGCATGGAAACCCTATTAGGGGAAAAACCACGGTGGAGGTTAATCCACAATTTATACCCTATTAAAATTATAAAAGAAATGAATAAGGAATGCACATGAATTTAGGAACACTACCTAGAGCTCACTACTTAGAAGGGAAGGCTCACTTCCTTACATAAAAAAATCAGATTAAGTCCATCTGATGAGGTTGAACTAAGAAATTAGCTTCTACAAAAGCCTGATGATAGTTTCGATTAGGCACATAAACACTTCTTCACACTTCGCTCAATCTCCTTCGCACTCTACTCTGAAATCAAATGATATGATATTTATTCGCACATTTCACATTCACGCTTCATATACATTCATTGAGCACACTTTGAAATGAGGAAAAAATTGCTCTTATATATCCACTACATGGAATTTCATCAACAACTTTGTTAGCCACAAATAAAGAATAAATGAATTGCAAACTGTTGGCTCAATTCATGAGAAAATCTCAATGTGTACCAACCTAAGTTGGTCAAAACATAATGAAGACCTAAATCAACATCCTCGAATGTGCCAAGTAATCAAAAATTAATACAAACGGATCTGCAACACCCTACAACCACCATGTCGGCCAAGAACATGAAAACTTGAACACACAAAGGAAAAATCTTTGATGACGAGCACACCGATCAACGTGGACATACAAAAATGATAGAGCACAATATAGAACCATCATTGAACACCACAGGAGCATACAAAATAACTTAATTTACCAGAATTGCATTCTATTCTTCTAGAATGTCCTGCTATAGTAACAAAATAACTGTATAAAATCAGAAACTCATAAATCAGACAAATCTTGATGCGCACCTCTTAAAATTTCAGAGGACATACTAGATAGGCTCAGAAAAAAACCCTTTAATGTGCGACTTTTGAATACCAACTTACAAAACTTTCCACCATTCTAATCTTCACAGCTTCACAGACTACCTGCAACATATTTATTATAATTTTCTCAATATCCTCAACACATACAACCTTCAAAATCATCAATGCTAATAGTGTTGACATCAATGACAACCACATATCAGAAACACAACCACAACATCCAAAAATCTCCCCCTTTGGCATTGATGGCAACACATGATGTGAAAAATACCATCAACACAACTAACTCTTCTCAAATTATTCTTCTCCTCCTTTCATTACTCTTCCATCTTCTCTCTCAGTTCTTATCACTCTTCTCCCCCTTTCTTCTACAAAGGTTTTTCACATTAATCTTCTCCCCCTTTGAGATCAATGGAAAACATACACAAGCTCTAAATCATCTGACTACTCCCCCTAAGTAGTAGCCACCACAACATCAATTTGAAAGAAGATAAGACTATGAGTGCAAGAATTGATGCAAAGAATTGCATCTTAGTTCAGATTAGGAGGGGAAATCACCCCTAACTTGCCTCTAAGATAATCAAAATTATCCTTAGGCAATGGTTTAGTGAATATTTCTGCAATTTCTTCCTCTATGGGAACATACTCTAGTTTGACTTCTTTATCACTCACTTTGTCTCTCAAAAAGTGGTACTTGATGGATATATGTTTTTTCTTTAAATGTAACACTAGATTGTTTATGGAACTAGTGTTATCACAAAATATAGTAATAGGCTCATCATACTCAATTCCGATATCTCTCAGCATCTGCTTCATCCATATTACTTGAGTACAATTGTTTGTGGCAACAATATATTCTACCTCAACAGTAGATAAGGAAATGGAATTCTAGTTTTTGCTTAGCTAAGACACCAAATTCTTCCCCAAGAAGAATGCACCACAACTTGTGCTTTCCCTTTCATCCACATCTCCTACCCAATATGCATCTATAAAGGCATTCAAAGTAAGATCATCATCCTTAGGATACCAAAGACCAAAATCAATTGTCCCTTTCAAGTATCTAAAAATTCTCTTTATTGAAGTCACATGTGATTCTATCAGATCAGGTTGATATCTAGCAACCATACATACAACATTCATAATGTCTGGTCTGATTTGAGTCAAATAAAGTAGTCCACCGATCATTGACATGTACCTTATTTGATTATCCTTAGGAGAATCATCATTATGTGTTAACTTGCATCTTGTTAGCATGGATGTACCTACAGGCTTTGAATCTTCCATGCCAAAAAAAATCATTAATTCTCTTACATATTTGGATTGAGATATAAAGATTCCATCATTTAACTAAGTAATCTGTAATCCTAAAAATAATTTCAGCTCTCCAATCATTGACATCTCAAACTCACTTTTCATTTCATCAACAAACTTCATACATAAGTCATCATCACCTTAAAAAATAATGTCATCAACAAAGAATTCAATAATCAACTATTTATCTTGATCCACCATGAAATACAAATTGTTATCAGTAGTACCTATATTGAATCCACAATTCAACAAGTATTTATCCAGTCTAGCATACTAGGCTCTAGGGGCTTGTTTGAGTCCATACAGTTCTTTCTTCAATCAATAAACCATGTCTTTTTCATCAGTCAGTTGAAATCCATTCAGTTGCTCAACATACAATTCTTCTTCTAATTCACCATTCATAAATGTTGACTTCACATCCATTTGATAGACTTTGTAATTCTTAAAATTAGCATAAGCAAGAAATGACCTTATAGCTTCAATTCTAGCAATAGGGGCAAAGGTTTCTTTAAAATCAATACCTTCCATCTGTGAGTACCCTTTACATACCAGTCTTGCTTTATTTCTGACTACTTCACCTTTTTCATTCAACTTATTCCGAAAGACCTATTTGATTCCAATCACATTTTTATCCCGAGGTCTAGGAACAAGAATCCATGTATCATTTTTCTCTATCTGCATCAATTTTTCCTTCATTGCTTCCATCCAATATTCATCTTTACATGCTTCATTGACATTGTTAGGCTCAGTTTTGGAAATCAGGCAATACTCTTTTGCAATTCTTCTTCTAGTCTACACACCTTTGTTCTTGTTTCCTATAATCTGATTTTCAAAATGATTTAACTTTACATACCTTGGAATTTGGGATTCTCTCAAACTTATGGTTCTTTTGTTCTATCTTCTGTACTTCCACTAGCTTCTTCTTCATGATTCTCTTGATTCACCAAAACAATTTGAACTTGATTTTGTGTCTACACATTATTTCCATTATTAGTACTATCACGTTGGTCATCTGAATCATATCCACAATATTTGGATGATCTGTTAGTATACTCATCAATTCTGACATTTTCACTTTCAACCTTTTACTCAATATTCTATTGTAGCACCGGTAGGCTTTTCTCTTTGTAGACTAACCCAAAAAGATTCCTTGATCACTTATAGCGTCAAACTTGCCAATTCATTCATCTCTCTTGATATAACATCTACTTCCAAAGATTTTGAAATATTTAACAGTAGGCTTATAACCAAACCACAACTCAAAAGGAGTCTTACCATAATTACCATTAATATTTACCCGGTTGATAGTATATACAATAGTTTTTCCAACATCATAGTTCTAGAAACATCCAATATTTTTATGTTCTTTCTCTCAACAACTCTGTTCTGTTGAGGGGTCTAGGGATCAGATAATTGTCTTTTGATTCCATTCTCTTCACAAAATGAATTGAACTCCCAGGAAGTGAACTCACCACCTTTGCCTGATCTTAAGCATTTAACCTTCAAACCTGTCTCATTTTGTGCCATAGCTTTGAAACATTTGAAATTTTATAGTGCTTCATGTTTTTCTCTCAAGAAAGCAACCCATATCATCCTAGAGTAATCATCAATAAGCAACATAAAGTACCTTTATCCTTTTAGAATTTTGATTTTGGATGGACCACATAGATCGATATGTACCATCTCTAGTACTCCATTAGAATGATGTTTTCCCCGAAAAGAAATCCTTGTCTACTTTCCCATTTGACATTCCTTGTATATAGTGTTAGTAGGCTTCACTAACTTAGGTAGATCTCTGACTGCTTTGTGGAGCTTACTTTGATGATGTTATCAAAATTCACATGACACAACCTCCTATGCCATAACTAGCTTAGATCAACTTGAGCAATTAAACAACTTTCACTATCAACACTCAGGTAAAAAATATTACCTCTTGTCTTAGTACCTGAAGCAATTACATTT
The DNA here is from genome assembly GCA_007115665.2 of Sequoiadendron giganteum. Classification (NCBI taxonomy): domain Eukaryota; kingdom Viridiplantae; phylum Streptophyta; class Pinopsida; order Cupressales; family Cupressaceae; genus Sequoiadendron; species Sequoiadendron giganteum. The sequence goes on from CM021100.1 coordinate 954,823,875, forward strand.
CCAGAACTTCCCAATATCTTGCACTTACCATATTTGAACTGAAGATTATATCCCTTGTCTACCATCTATCCAACACTTAAGAAGTTATTCTTGAATCCTTCAACATAAAGGACATCATCAATATTATATTTACCACCAAGAGAAATAGTGCCCCTTCCACAAATCATACCAACATTGTTATCTCCAAATCTTACAACACCACCGTCATACTTCTCCAAGCTTAGAAACTTTCTTTTGTCACTAGTCATATGATGTGAGCATTCATTTTCAATCACCCATTCATCATGTTCATCAATTCTGGCTGCAAGAGATTTCTTAATATTATTATCATTAGCAGATTGAATGGACATCATACCATTTTCCTTGATAGCAATGAATAACCATCCATCTTCATTTCTAGTTTCTTTATCAGATTCATCATTAGTAACACCTTCTTCAACATAATAACATTTCTTTTGAAATCTAGACTTTTGAGGTTTGTACTAAGAAAATATTTCAAAACACCTTGATGCAAAATGACCTATCTTACTGCAAGAGAAACATTTAATAGGTAGATTTCCATTATACTTACCTTGTCCTCTGGCTTCTCTTTTCACAATCAATAATTCCATCTCTTCTAGCTCTCTTTATTCATCTTCATATTTGAATTTCTTTCTAGAACTTTCTCCCGGATCATATCTTTGTTGGATTTTTCCAGATAGAGTAGCTTTAAATACAAATTCTATTTTAGGAGTAGATTCACCAAATTCATTCAATTCAAAGGCAGCTAGTTTACCAATCAACATATCTCTTGTCACATTTGTTATTGTCCTGAGCTCTTCAAAAGCATGAGCTTTCATTTTGTTAATTCCACCATCACATCTAATACCCATCACTAATTCATTTACCTTATGCATGAAAGAAACAATGTTTTCATCTTCACTCATCTTCATGTTTTCCCATTTTCCTTTCAGACTTTGTATCCTAGAAAATTTCACTTGTGCATCTCCTTAATACAGTGTCTCCAGCTTCTTCTAGATCTCATATGTTTTTCTTAGACCTATCACATTTTCCATCTCCAAGTTTCTCAGAGCACTCAATAATGCTTATATATCCCTGGTATTTGTTTTAGCTTCTTTAATCTCATTAGGAGTAGATGGAACATTCTGAGGAATAACATATATGTTGTTTGTAATCTTCCAGAAGGGTTCACTAATGCACTTCAAATGAAACTCCATTCTGAATTTCCATAGAGACTAATTTGTACCACCGAATCTAGGATTGTCCTTCTTATATGATGCCGTCTCGGATCACCTCAAGCTATTAAACTTCTTCAGAGGAACCCGCTCTGATACCAAGTGTTGGAAAAACAAGGATAGACAACTGAGAGGGGGTTGAATCAGTTGTTACAAAATTTAACTTATTCAACCTTATTAACCTTTAATCTTAGATCTAATAATTAACAGTGAAAGCATGAATCAACAACACATCAAAAACACACAACACCAAGATTTTTGTGTGGAAACCCTGTTAGGGGAAAAACCACTATGGAGGTTAATCCATAATTTATAACGTATTAAAATTATAAAAGAAATGAATAAGGAATGCACATGCATTCAGGCACATTGCCTAGAGCTCACTACTCAGAAGGGAAGGCTCACTGCCTTACATAAAACAATTAGAATTAATCCATCTGATGAGGTTGAATTGAGAAATTAGCTTCTACAAAAGCCTGATGATAGTTTTGGTTAGGCACATAAACACTTCTTCACACTTCGCTCAATCTCCTTCACATGTTGCTTTGAAATAAAATGATCTGATCTTTATTCACACATTTTCCATTCACACTTCATATACATTCATTGATCACACTTTGAAATGGGAAGCTATTGCTCTTATATATCTGCTACATGGAATTTCATCAACAAATTTGCCAGCCACAAATAAAGAATAAATGAATTGCAAACTGTTGGCCCAATTCATGAGAAAATATCAATGCATACCAACCTAATTCTGTCAAAACATAATGAAGACCTAAAGGAACATCCTCAAACATTCCAATTATTCAAAAATTAATCCACAAGGATCCACAACATGCTACAACCACCATGTCGACCAAGAACATGAAAACTTGAACACACAAAGGAAAATCACGAGCACACCGATCAACATGGATGTACAAAAATGATAGAGCATGATCTATAACCATCACTGAACACCACATGAGCATACACACCAACTTAATTTACCAGAATTGCATTCTCTTCTTCTAGAACCACCTGCTACATTAACAAAATAACTTTAGAAACTCAGAAACTCATAACTCATACAAATCTTGATGCACACCTCTCAATCTTTCAAAGAAAATACTAGATAGTCTAAAAAACAAACCCTTTAATGCATGACTTCCTAATACCAACTTACAAAAATTTCCACCACTCTGATCTTCACAGCTTCACAAACTGCATGCAACATATTTATTATAATTTTCTCAATATCCTCAACATATATAGGCTTCAAAATCATCAATGCTAATAGTGTTGACATCAATGACAACCACATATCAACAACACAACCACAACATCCAATGGTTAGGCTATCTATGGCTTTTCTCCATGAATATCGTCTTGTTGGTTGTGCATAAATTCTTAAAGTTTCTATTTGGCACCGAGATATTTACTATGCACCATAGTGGCTTTAATCCTATGTCTTCCTCTAGGAATTTCTCATTGGATTTATTTTGGCCCGAACCTATGGAATCTATTAGGTCTCGTGAGGACTTCTTTTTCAAATCTTATAAGAAATTTGAGGAAAAACACATAGCAGATTTGTCCCTTACCAATATGCCTCAACCCACAATTGAGCATCCTATCCTTGACCAAACCATGATTGAACCAAAAACTCCTCCTAGTAACCAAGATCAAAATAGAGCAAATCATCCACCTATTTCCTATAAGAGACCACAAGATAACCAAATAAGTCCTATTGTGCCTCCTATAATCAAATAAGTTAACAAAGCTAAAGAGAAAGTGGTTGAACAACCTCCCATGGTTCCTTATGTTCCTCCATTAAGAGAAGAAAATAAACTTGTGGTTGATAAACCTGCACTTACACAATCACAACTTGAAAACCGAACAAGAAGAAACAAAAATGCTAGAGAGTGTAGGTGTAGACTTCGTGCTAAATATTGCTTGTTTCTTACAAGAAAAAGAAGAAAAGAACAACATAGAAAACCAAAATAAAAATTTACCTCAAGAAATGCATGATGATTCTACACCTTTGTTGAAACAAGGAGATACTAAACCTTGAACACACTAAGAAATTACATCTTCTATGGACACTGTTATTAGACCTTTTGTTGTGATTAACTTGGCTGATGATAATGAGATTGAAAAAATTGATGAGGAAATGCATAATGAGCTGAATTCATTATTTTTCTCTTCCATGAGCTTAAATGATAAAATCATGATGATCCTCCTACAAAGAGTGCTTCACCGTGTGATGAACTCGGTGATTTTCCTAGTTTGGCACTTGATCTTGTCCCTTTGGCTAGTTGTCCACCTTCTGCATATGATGAAAAACATTGGAATGTGAACGACTTGTTATAGGTTAAATCACATGTACCTTGCTATTTTTTTCTTTATTTTCTTATGCATGCTATTTTTGTGATTGCATGTGTGTAATGTGGTCCCCCTGTATTATTTTGTTTCATGTGTATCTATTCATGTAAATTAATTTATTTGTATCTACATTCTTCTATATGTCATAAACCATTAATATTTTCTTTTGTCTTGTGTTTTCCTTTTGGGGATGACACAAGGTGTTGAGACATATAGGTATCTTCCATGTTGACCCAAAAATATTTTATTTATTTCACTCTCAATGTGTCATTCTTCAAGTTCCATGAGTTATTTGGGGGATGATGACATTTATGAGCTCTATAATATCATTGTAGAAAAGACATGCGTTGACTTTGAATCCATGGATCCCTTATGTGATTTTAGGTATTTCATTTTAGGGGAAACCCCTTCCTTTTTCATGATGTACCTTCATTTGGAAACATATGAATTGGCATAGGGCTTTCCAAATAAGCTCTTGTATCTTCTTTATTTTTAGCATTTATCATTTTCTACTTTAAAAAAATTTCTCACAACATGGTGTTAGCAATTTCTTTAAAGTGGGGGCATACATTGGCATTATCATTTTTGGAGATCTTTGGACTTTTCTCATTTTTTATTGCATGGTCTTCTTACTTCATATGATGTGTTTTCTTCTTGGTGGTGTCATTGGGTTTGATGTCCTCAAGAGTGTGACCTTTATTGGCATACAACTTTCCTCTTAGTGGTGATGCTACACATTACATTCCTTAATTTGTGAATCTTGTATCCTAGACTTGTCCTCTCTTGGAGACATTAGGCACAATGTTCCCTAAGAGGAGACCTTACATGAACTAAGAAAAAACCCTTTGAATATGTCTTATCCTATTTTTTATATTTTGTCCATAAGTGTTTAGCATACGTAGCTTGTTAAACCTTATGAAGCTTGAAATTTCAACCCTTTGTAATGGCCACCAAGCATAACACACTTTTCTTGCCAATGGAGCATTTTTTTTCATAAGTGTTTAGCATAATGTAGCTTGCTAAGCCTTATCGAGCTCAAATTTCATATGTTGTGCTGGCTTATTAATGTTATCGGAGGTATAACTTTGGTATGGTATTGGAGCCTAATAAGATTCTCTCATTTTCCACCCCTGGGGACTCACCTAGTGGACAACCGGAGTTTCACTAGCCTTGTGTGAGTGTGTTTTGTTTGCATAGTGGATAGTTGGATTCCACTTGTAAACATTTTTTTTGGACAAGCAATTGAGGCATGTTCCACATCATGTTGGACAATTGAGGCTTGATCCGTCTTTTGTTTCTTTTTCCTTTTCTTTTTCTTTGAGTCTTTGGAAATGTATGATTGAGTACCTTGTCATTGCTACATACATATGTCTTTATCGTCTAATTTAGTGTGAGTTTGATACAAAGTCATCCTCTCACTAAAGTGGGGGTAATGTAGTGTAGAGAAATGTAACCCTTTACATTTTCTCACTTGTTTGGGCCCTCCGTATTTAAATTGGACTTAAAATTTCCTTAATTTAGTGTTGTTAAATGTACCTTATTACATTTAAAAACTTATTTGGGTCCTCTTATTAAATGAGCTTAATTATACCTTAATTGGCCCTTTAATTCATTTTCCAAGCCTATTTAATTACATCTTCCAAAGGGTAAACCCGACATTTATTAATGCCTAAACATAACACTTCATAATGAGCAATGTATGTCCTAGGTTTATGGACCTGAGACCCATTCGCCCAACCTTAGGACCTAAATTTGAATTATTTTTTAATCTTTTTTGTGGTATTTTAATGTTTCAAATCTATAATTCAATGTCGGCTTGTGATACTTGAATTTCAGGAAATTAAGGATACATACCTATAAATACAAGATTATTTCACTAAGTTTCATCTAAGAAATCTAAGAAATTTTATGCAAGTATTTCTAAAGCAAATATTATGATCAAGGGAATTCAAGAGAAGAAATATCAGAGTTTTATTGCAGCATTCAAGATCCATCCATCATGTCAAAGTCTTCTTGCATCATGCATGTTTTTGGAGCTAACATTGTGATGTAGATTTTATGATCAAATCAAGCATTCAAAGCATTATTTCAAGCAAGATTCAAGTGTCAAGATCCACATCCAATTTAGCCATCTCATGCAAGTTGTAGACTTCCTAAGATCTCCATTATCAAGGTTCCATTCAAGGGTTTGTTGAGTGGTAACATAGCTTTGTTCATTCTTCATTCCCTCTTTCATGTTTCATTTAATTTCAAGGTTTGATTACCAAAATGGGGTTTGACCAAAGAAAACCCCTATTCACCAAAGACAAACATTTTTCTCTTGTATTTGTGTTTGCAGATTTAGGTGGAAGAAAGCTTGAAGACCTTCTAAAGTGCAAGATTTATAAAGTTGTCAAAATTGTTGTCATATCATAGAAACAAAGATCCCGAAGTCATTTATGATATTCCGACTGTGAAACTTGGGAAAATTGAAATATTCAAATATGTATTAGAGGCTACTAAAAGCTATAGAAAAACCTTACACTTGGACCCATTCGTCCCTAGGAAAATGGGTCCCAGATCTACTTTAGGAAAGCAGTTTTGGTGACTAGTAAACATCATTCTCCCCTTATATGATTTGCAATTTGATTTATGGTTCTGTCATCATTGAGCTTAATATTGTCATTTCAAGTGTTAGATACCATTTTAGTGTTGATTTTCTATTTTTAGTTTTTCTCCTCAAAGTGTTGTTTGACCTTGACCCATGTCCTTCAAGCATAAAGAAATCTGAAGATTCCCACTTTGACTTGATTCACCTAAGGGTTGATAATAATTTCATTGTTTGGATCTCATTTCCTAATGAAATAGTGAGAAATAGGTCCATCATAACCCCCTTTGTTATCAATTCCATATTTTTTGGTGTTTCAACTAATAAGAGAATGGTTGAAGCATCTAACCGGTGTGCTAGTGCACACAATAAATTACATGGAAACATAAAGATGTTTAAGGATTGTGTTGATGAAGTCACTACACTTTATCAATTTTGTTTAAAATGGCCTAATTCCACTAAAAGCATCAAGCATCAGATTGATTCCATTGAGTCATAGATCACTCAAATGGTCAGAATATATGATTTGTCAAAAGATAAGGATGGATCTATTAGAGTACAAATAAAAAATCTTCATTTGCAATTGTCTTTGCTTTAGGGTCAAAGAGAATAAAAATAAATAGTTTGGTTAGTTAAGGGAAGCAATCAACTTGAGACTTGCTTCATTATCTAGGTTTCTGGTTGAAGCAAAAAAAATTGATTAGAAAATGAAGGCTCCAAGCAATGTGGATGAGGTTAAGGATTTATGCATGCAGTTTGAATGTCAAAATCATATTCTCACCTCAACAAAAGAAAATTGGGTTGCAACTTTGGAGCACCTTAAGGTAGCTTACAAGAATATTCTACCTTCTAAGGAAGTTGCAAAGGTGTAGATAAGAAAATTTTGTCTTTGTATAGTTTTGCGGAGGAATGTAGTATCATTTATGGTTTTTGTTGAAAATATTTTGTACATAGCATCAGTTTTGGGGAACCTCCATCTTAGGGGGAGATTTTTCGTAGGAATCATATAGAAAGGGTGAGTTCATATGGTTTTTTGGGCTGCTATAAGTAGAAGATATTATGCCCTTTGTCCTTGATGTCAAAGGGGGAGTGAGTACAAATAAAGGGGGAGAGAAGATGTGTAAATAAAAAAGTGTGTTACCATTAATGACAAAGGGATATTTTTGGAAATAGGTGTTGTCATTGATGCCAAATGTGTTGTGTTGAAGATTGTATATACTCCGGAGATAGTTGATGTGTAGAGATATCTATTGATATAAGTCAACAATGCAATATGTGAAAGATTGGTTACCAACCTGGTGTTTAAGTATGATGCAGAGGTAGGTACAAATTTTCTAATGTGCTTACAATATATTTACATTGACATCATTCTTGTTTGATATACCACACATGGAGATAATTTGGAGAAGTTTTTCTAAGGCATTCATAGTGTATACTCTAAGACAAAGTCATGGTATTTTGGTCTGCATCCTTCCACAGAGCAATTTTTTGTCTTATGGTTCAAAAGATAAGATGGTCGAGATGTGAAGATTTTATATTCAAGAATTCAAGTCATTACACCTTTTGTAGTGAAAGTTATATGTGACATTGTTCTGGTCTGAGCTCTGGAAAAGTAAAATATTGATGAAGGCTTATTGGAATGCTAGGCATTCCTCCAAAGTGATATATGTGGTTGTGTGGACTTGGTAATATGCTCAGGAAAAATGTATGGGTTTATCCTTGCATGTCTCAATTTGTTTGATGTATAGAAATGCAATATCCTAAGTTTTGAAGTGTTATAGTCTATTCGGGATGCTCTATTTTTATTAGTTCAATATGTTTCTCTTCTTGCGCCATTTCATAATGATCAAATAATTCAAAAGAAGGTTGAAGAGATATTGTGCATAGACTACATTGTTCACATCTTGGTCTGCATGATGTTTTTGGTTTCTCTTGAGTGGTGTAAAGATGAACAATTTGCAGTTTTTGTAGTATTGGTGTTGTTTGGGACAACAACCTTGTTCTCTTCATCTACAGTTGATTCTAATTAACTAATTTTTCTTTGAAGGATGTGTTGTGATGTATTCAAGGCCTTTTATGCCATGTGTTGATCTGTAACTCATTTTCTCTTCATAACACATATATGTGAAGCCGGCCTATGTAGTATCACTTGTTTCATTTTATAGGCCATCTTGGAGCCAACCTAATTGGTGTTTTGAGTTGTTGCAGAGGGTATTTATAGAATAATAAAATTAGTTGTGAATAGAGTGTGTGAGAGATTGAGAAGTATGTTGAATATGAAGTGTGCAAAGTTAGTATGATGGAGTAATTATGCGAAAAAGCGAATACAACATCAACACATGTTAGATGTTTTTTATATAGCAATTCATGTTCATGTTCTCATTGTAATTCTAATGTATCCTACTATCAGGCAGTGAGCCTCTTTAGTAGGTCCTTGTATCTTTCCCTAAGATTGTGTGTCTTAGCCTGCAAGTCTTTAGGAAGTGAGCCTTAAACTACATTGTAATTTTTGTAAGCAGTGAGCTTCATATATTATGAGTTAACTCTCATAATGGTTTTTCCCTTATTGGGTTTTGCACATAAAAATATTGGTGTCTTGGTGTGGTGCATGTTTTCATTTATGAGCTTTTCTTTTAGTTATTGTGATTTTATGTTTAATTTGTAACTTGAATTGTTTAATTTTTAGTATATGTTGGTTCAACCCCCCCTCTCAGCATTTCAATGTGTTCAACAAAACCATCACATAGATATTGTGACAAAATGTATAGGAGTGTATGTGTAGTTGGTATGGTGTGTGGTAGGGTATCTATATAATATCATTAGTATTATAGATCAACACTTTAGCGAAATTATCTTAGTCTTTTAGAACTAGAAGTGAAGATCATATCTACCTCAATATTTTTTCCTCAATTTTCTAACATGAATATAGGTTTTGTGGTATTTGTACTAGGTTTGAAACCCCTAGTACTTGGGAATTTATCTTAGGGATTTAGGGATCAAAACTAAGATCACCAACATAAGGAGAAACAATTAGAAGAATGAATTAGTTTTATGCACTAGAAAAATTAGAATATGCTAAGGTGTTGATTACTATTGTTGATTATGTACATAATTGTAAAGATAACCTTTTTTAGGAATTAACATAGGATAATTTTCCCCTTGGTAATTCTAGCAACTCTATAAAAGTATTCTTAAATACTATTATTCTAGATAACATAACATACAAAGGTGAACATAAAAAAAAAGAATATAGTGCATAGAATTAGATTTGTATGGTAAAAGATGATTCTATGGACATGAAAGTGATGTAGAGACATATGAACTTGACCTAGGATAGAGCATATATCTTGCACAAAATTTTGTGGAGAATACAAATAGAGAGGCATCATTTTTAATTAGATATAAGCTAGAATTCTAAAATTTTCATCATTATCATTCATCTTCAATCATTGAGCTAAGTACCCTTGACTATCTACTTTACATTTCCTTTGCTAAAATAAATTCATAATTAGATACATATCTAAAAACATTGACAAATATTAGCAATCTAAGTTGCTTTATACTCATGTACTTGCTTTGTATTGAATTAGCCTAGATTAAGTTTTAAGGAAAGTGTAATTAATTTTATAAGACCAAGAGGTGTTCTATAGTGGCATCATGGAGTCTCATGCTTTGTAAATAAAAATAAAAATAAAAATATAGATGTCATTTAAAAATTTGAAACTATAACATAGCTCTTAAGTAATTAAAATAACACTTTAGTAAACAATGTAAATAACTCTTAAGTTAAAAACAACTATTAAGTAAATAAAATAGTTCTTTAGTAAGAAATGTATAAAATAAAATAATTTAAATAGTTGTATAGTAAAATAAAGTAACTTTACAATTATTTAAGAACTGGTTGAACACAATTGATGATGATGATAATATGTTTCTTGATTGTGTCATCCACCAAGAATCAAACTTCTCAAGCGTGTTCAGGTTAGGTTCAACCATTGGATGACCTAATAAATGGGATATGTCTTCTCGTGATTGCTTATCCAAATGATGAATTCTAGTTTAGATGCGTGTTTACTCATCAAATGATAATCTACTAATTTAAAAAATAGAAAGATACCAATATCTATATAATCAAACTACCTAAAAAAAACATTTTAATAAATAAAATAAATCATATGATATCTTAAATAGATTTATGTAATATGTGTTTAGCCTTCCAAAATAAAGAAAAATCATAATTATTATTTATTGACAAAAACATTCATTAACAAGAAAAATCCATGGCCTCAAAGAGTTGTAGGCGTTGAATGTACATGCCCTTAGCACATGTAACAATAGATACATTGAATGCTCATCCTCTACTTTTTAATATACTTTCAATACGTCGTATAGCTTAGTTATAAGGGAAATGGGATGATTTATTTGGCCTGGTTTACGGCAAAGCATAAAATAATACCAACAATAATAGCATGGAGTGGACCCATCTGAAGTAAAGCCTAAAGTTGAGGGATAGGATGGAAGGATCTCAATTTTGATACATTGGGGGAGTTGGGACCATGAGAGTGACCTCAATTGCATTATTTAACGCACAACAATGATTTCCTCTAATAATCACCCCCTTTGTGGCCGTCCACCGTATCATTTCAGATGTTCCAAGTTAGGTCTTTGTTCATTGAGTCAAATTTCAACGAACCAAAACTCAATCAAGAATACTGCCTAACTTGTGCCCCACTAGGAAGCGAGGAATTAGTATCACTTACCACCACTAAGTGAGCAACATGGTCCACCCACAATACAATTGCATGGGCCTCGTGTCAAACGCATGGCAGTATGGAAAACCTCCCTATCAACTTTTCCACATAAAATCATTGTCTTGGATCATGTCTAAAAAGGGTTTGGATAAGTGAAGGAAAATAAACTTTCCATTGTGGTTGATTTAGGGATAGTAAAACTTAATTTAGATCGAATAATGGTATTTGGGATTGTTAAGTTAGGTGAGTGTAATAGATATTTTAGGAAAGTAAATGTAGTGGAGGAAAGTATTTAGTATTTTATGATTAGAGAATGTTAATTTTTAAAGAAAGTTTCGGAATTTAGTTTAGTTGATATTTGTTTGAGAAATGTGTTTTTTTTGTCAATGAAATGTTTTATAATTTATGTTGGATTTCTAATCTATCTAAGATCTACATCTAGACTAAACCTTGTATAATGTTTCATAATCATGGGTTTGTGTCAAGTTTGTGATTGTAGATTCATCATCTACATCTAGATTGAACCTTGTATAATGTTGACATTTTCTATATGATTGACTTAATTGTTCTTTGTCCACACTACTCTTATTTGATATCTAATGGTTAATTTTATTTAGAAATGCCTTGGAAGGGTTATCATTATGTCACAAAGAGATGCGCTCTCTTGGGCTAGCCTTGAAAATGTGTAGAAAAAATCAAAGACAATAGGAAAGGGATTAGAATTATCTATACAAATTTGTTACTCTTTTATTACACCAAATATAAATGTGTCACCATTGACTACTTTTTTAATGCTATAGAATGAGATAAGACTTGTCAATTCTAGATAATATCAAAATAAATGCAGTGAATACATCAAAATACTAGCACATAGCACCAAATTCTACAAAAGATGTACATAGTTGGATCAAGGTAGGAAAATGAAATGGGATTGATCAACCAAATTTTAATTTTGAATTTTAAATGGAAAAGGGCTAAATCAACAACTTAGGGTGTGATAACCATTTCCTTTCTAAATTTTAAATTCAAATTTTGGTTGACTAGCTTGCTTCATTTTCTCACTCTAAGTCAACTAAGTACACAATTTGTGAAATTTGGTACTATATGCTAGTATTTAGAGGCATTTAGTGTACACTATGACATCATCTCAAATACTTAAGATTTTTCTCTTATCATATTAAATCTAGGTGGCTAACAACTATGTAGAGGTAGGTGCATTGATATGTGTGATGAATGCATGAATGTAACAAATATATTGGAATATGCATGCAAGGATAAGGTGAGAGATAAATGTGTGAAGATATGGGTGTATAGAGAAAGATAAATGCTAGGGGAATGAGCCCAACTTTGCATAATTTTGCACTATTTGTCATTGTGTACATATATCAAGATATTTCCTCAAAATAAACACAACAATAAATCGAAAATGGTATGGGTATGCAAATTTCACCATTATATTTTATCTCCACTTTGAGACACATGGGAATTCTCAAATGACACTTCCTAGAGGTCACTGCTCAAATACAAAAGGCTTGCTACCAAAAATAAGACTCACTCTCTTATAGTCATATCCAAAAGTCAACTAGAGTAGATGAACTATGAAATAGCATCTGCTAATGCCTGATTACAGTTCTGGTTAAGCACATTATTGACATTCTTCACATTTTGTCTACTTCTACTCTTGAAACTCTATCTGCTTTAATTCACATCACCGATATTTTTTCTGCTCAAATGAAACTACACACAATCGATCTATATTCCTTCCAACTCTCACATCGCATCACAACATATTTCAAAATGATATGAATGATCAGTTATATATATCCGCCACTAGAGATTAGAACAACTACATGTCGACTTTAACAAAATATAAAGCGTGCACAAACTGTCAGCTTAATCCATAGACAATTATTAATGTGAATCAACCAATGTCAGCCAAAACATAGTGAGGATCCAAAACAACATGTCTCGAACACGAAACAACTTAAATAATTATGTCTCAAATATCCACAACACGCTATACATATCTAGTCGACCTTTTTGCACTATTAGACTAAAAAATCAATACATCGGATCTTCTAACTTGCGCACCAATCAATGAAAACCTCGATGATTCAAAGATAAGATAGTTTATACATCAAAAAACCTTCCTTGAGATCCACAACACAAAATGATAACAAAAAATTACCTATGATCCAATATACACAAATCTGTCGGATACCCTATTTTAGCTTTGACAAATAATACATTTCTTCAATTTGGCTTTCGGTATAAGCAGTTATTGATATGTGGATGGGATTACTGACTACGTTTTCCATCAATGACAACACTAGATGACTTGTGTAGTGTCTCTTGCCAACAAAATCAACCTTCAACCAATATGATATCAAGATATTCAAAGATCTTATCCCAAAACATGGAAAAGGGAAACCTTCAAATACAAATACAAATACTAAAGGATCCAATTATGATATTTTTCCTAATGATTATAAGATATCTCACTTAAGAGAGGTTATTCCTTGTGTCTCTACCATTATTACCATAGAGAAAAATCTTGAATGTGTAGTAACTACATGTAGGGGTAAACTAACCCTTCAAGGGGACCAATCCACATAGTCTTCCAAATCTGATTATATCTTCTTGGATCATCTAAAGAAAATCCCAGCAAAAATATCCATCCTAGAGATCTTGAAAATATTCCCCACAAGGAAATCCTAGAAAACACCTTTCAAGTGTCTTCCCTACCTAATAACATAGATATTTTTCAATTTCTAGCCATGGTAGGATAAATTTCAGCTCCTCATCATTTGGTGTTTACTGAATAATACCTTCCTTCCACTAATCCTTCTCATAATGAAGGTTTATACCTAGAAGTCTCCATTCATGTGAATAGAGTTGAGAGAGTTATGATTGATGGTGGAGCAGATATAAAAATTTGTACCCTCCAAATAGTAAAACAATTAGGATACTCTGATGGTATCATTCATTCCCAAAAGTGAATCAAAATAAAATTTTATGATGATATTGAACATGAGTTTGAAGGAACAATAAAATTCCCAATTCAAGTTGACCCCACTATACTGTTGGCATATGGATTCTAGAGATTGTTGGCATTCGATGTTTTCACTTATGGAAACCTAAGTCATTGATCCAGTCCACATTTCGGTATTTATCCATACCAGGAGATAGAATGAAGAACAGGGTATCTGACTAAAGATGAACCCATTTGCATTATCAGCTTATCATTTTAAGTTGTGGATCTCAGAGAAAGGTATTTTTATGTTCATCCTATCTTATCCAAGAATAATCTAGGTGCACATTCACTGGTATATGAATTAGGAGATCCGGTTTATCAATTTCCTATTTATCAATGCTAGAAGGCCGACTTGGTGGATATAGCTATTGGAGATGTTTAAGGAGTAATTGTTTAAATGTTTCTATGTTCAAACATGCTTATTTAGGTCCTCACTATGCTACGGATAAATTTGGATGGTGCACATTGACAATCGTTTATGGATTCAGCTGACCGTTGAAAATTATTTTATGTTTTATTAAAGCTGACATATGGATAATTGAATCTCTTATTGTGGATATATATAAGTGGTCGGTTATATCATTTTGATATGGATGTGACATGGATGTGAAGTATATTAGTGTATGATGTGAAAATCAGAAGGATAGTAGAGCGATTTCACCTGCACATATAAGATTTGTGATGTAAATTACAATAGTGCAGAGCAGAATCAGATAAGGGGTCAAGAGATTGACAAATTTGTGTAACTAGAGTTGTAACCAGGCATGATTAGATGCTATTCATTTAGTTCAATCCTTCAAATGTACTTAATCTGAATAATTTGTAAGGTAGTGAGCCTTCCCATCTTGAGCAGTGAGCTCTAGGTAGTGTGCCTAAATGTAAGTGCATTCCCATTTTGTAAAACTTATATTTGAGTACTCAAATTATGGATTTACCTCCACTGTGGTTTTTCCCCTAATAGGGTTTCCACATAAAAATCCTTGTGTTATGGAATTTTGAATGTTTTCTTTGTGTGTTTTCATGCTTCCTTTGGTTTAACGTTGAAAAGATTTAAATATCAGATTAATAAAGTTGAAGATTGCAGAACACTGATTCACCCCCCCTCTCAATGTTACCAGATTCCAAAAATTGGTATTAGAGAAAGGTTCCTCGAAAGGAGTTTAGTAGCTTGAGGTGGATCTTGGAATGTAACGGACTTTGGTAGTCTTCAAAAATAGCTTGTGGTGGTGCTTGATGATCTTGATTAGTCCAAAGTAGAAGTCCAGGAATTGAAAGCAAATCTTTAGGATGTTGAGAAATTCATTCAGACATTGAAGGATCAAATTGTTAAATCCAGGGAAAAGAGAAAGGATCTTTGTGATCAGATTAAGAAAAAAGAGAGCAGAAGCATGGATGATGTTCACCTGAATCAAACATTGAAGGAAATAATTGAAGAATGTGAAAAGCTTGCCGGAGACAATGCTACCCTAAAACATGAGATGAAATCTATGGTGATGAAGCTAAATAAGGAGATTGAAGAAAGAAAGAAGAATGAGGAGAATCTTTCTCAGTCTTTAAAATAAAAATCTGATCAATGTAGAAGAATTAATTCAAGTGGAGATTGAACTGCAACAATCCAGAAAAAATGAAGAAGAGCTTGAAAGATAGATTGTTATTCGTAGGGATGAACTTACTTCTGCAAATGAATACAAGGAGAAGTTTAAGATTAGCTCAGTTAAGTTTGATGAGCTAACTCAAGGAAAAAATAATGGAAATGACAAGTGAGGCCTTGGATATGAGAAAGGAGAATGTTTTGGATCTGGACAAAGGAATTTTGAGCAGGGAAATCTGATGAACAAAGCAAAAAGGCATTTGGTAAGACAACCTAATGCTCAAAATTTTAATGGGTACTGTTTTGCTTGCAATAAATTTGGTCATATGGCAGCTCAATGTAGAATTAAAATGAAATCAAGTGATCCATCATTCTTCGATCAGTGTTTCAATTGCAAAAATTTTGGTCATAAGTCAATTGAATGCATAAATGTGTCAAACAACTATGTCAGTAGAATGAATGTTGAATGTACTTGTGTAAGATTTGGGCATATTGCTAACCAATGCAGGTCAAGAATAAATCAATGGAATGATTAGTTTGGACAAGGAAATATTGTGTGCTACAATTTAAACAATACAGTCACATTGCAAGATTCTATAGAAATAAAAATATGGATAAAAGAGGTCTGAAATATAGAGGTAGAAATACACTGAAAGATGATAAAGAAAAGGGAAACGTGACTGCGGATGAAATAAGAGATAAAATGAAGACGACATGGGTAAGAAAGATCAAGTTTGATGTAGGAAATAGTTCTGTACTAGAACCTGCTTCTGGTAATTCCTCTAGAAATTGATCTCAGGCCATTGGCCTAGGGGGATTTTTTCAAGAAAATCCCTTTTCCCCTGTCCGTAGCTGGTACTGGAATGCAAAATATTGTCAACAACATTATTAACAATCTACAGATGCTTTGGAAAATATTGACAAGGAAATTCAAGAAATCATAGGTTTGTAAAAGAATTTTTCTCTTGCTGACTGAGAAAATAGGGTATCTAGAACACCTAGGGAAAAATAATTTATTACAACAAAATCTAGGTGTGCGAAGTTACAAAAGGACATGTTGAAACCCTCATTTGACACTTTATCAAATAAAAGAAGAAGGAGAGCGCTCTGCAACAAAATCTCAAAGACGTGAAGACATTTTGGCAATGAAACCCTAATTCATCAAGTACTTCAAAAAAATTCATTTAATTTGGTGTGCAGTTTATAGAAATGAAACATGAGTACGAAAGAAAAAATTGAACAAATCAAAGGAATGATCAATCTAGATGAGTATACAAGTGAGAATATTAGAGCCGTAAGGAACCTATTGTCGCCCGATGAATTGAAATGGTTGAAAGAAGCTAAAGACAAAAAATTGGACATTTGGAATGAATTTCCCTATTTTGAGAATGCAAAAATCATTAAGTTTATTTTGAGAAGATTGAATGATGATACTCTAATTCAGGACAAACCCTACCTCATTTCGAAAGAATTAGTTGTGAATTTAACTGGATTATGCAAAGTTGGGGATATACCAAGAAATAATTCTATCCAGGATAAAGAAGTCAAAACCCTAACTGGAGTCATTGGAGATCAAAGGGCACTATTAATCTCAAAAATTAAAAACTTTGTGACAAGGTACATTGCACATGGAATATCCTACAAAATATTCTTCAGGAACAAAGAAGGTGCTACCTCGGCAGGTTGTTGGCAAAACAAGGATAAACAACTAAGAGGGGGGGTGGATTAGTTGTTTTAGAATTTAAACTTATTTAACCTTTATCAACCTTTAATCTCAGATCTGATAATTAACAGTGAAAGCATGAATCAACAACACATCAGAAACACATGAACATCAAGATTTTATATGTGGAAACCCTGTTAGGGGAAAAACCATGTTGGATGTTAGTCCACAAGATTATACCCTGTTATAAGTATAATGAAAAATGAATAAGGAATGCACATGCATTTAGGCACACTACCTAGAGCTCATTGATCAAAGGGAAGGCTCATTGCCTTACATAAAACAATTAGGTTAAATCCATCTGATGAGGTTGAACTGAGAAATTAGCTTCTACAAAAGTTTGATGATAGTTCTGATTAGGCACAAAAATACTTCTTCACACTTTACTCAATCTTCTTCACACTTCACTTAATCTTCTTCACACTCTGCTCTGAAATCAAATGATTTGATCTTTATTCGCACACAAATTTCACATACATTCACTAAGCATACCTCATACACTTCAAAATGAAGAAACAATCGCTCTTATATATTCACTATATGAAATTACATCAACAACTTTATCGACCACAAATAAAGAATAGATGAATTACAAACTGTCGGTCCAATTCATGAATAAATCTCAATGTGCACCAACCTAAGTTGGTCAAATCATAAAGAATACCTAAATCAACATCCTCAAACATGCCAAACATTAAAAGATTAATCCACAAGGATCTGCAACATGTTACCACCATTATGCCAGCCAAGAACATGAAAACTTGAACACACCAAGGAAAAATATTCGATCACAAGCACACCGATGAATGTGGATGTACCAAAATGATAGAGCATGATCTAGAAATGTCACTGATCATCACATCAGCATACATAACAACTCAATTTACCATAATTGCATTCTTTTCTTCCAGAAACACCTACTACAGTAACACAATAACTGTAGGAACTCATAAACTCATAACTTTCTCCAATATTGATGTGTACCACTAAAAAATTTGGACAACATACTAGATAGGCTCAACAAAAATCCCTTTGAAGTGTGACTTCTGATTACCAACTTACAAAACTTTCCACTATTTTGATCAAAACAACTTCACAGACTACCTGCAACATATTTATTCTAATTTTCTCAATATCCTCGACATATACAACCTTCAGAATCATCAATGCTAATATTGTTGACATCAATGAATACCACATAGAAGAAAAAAAACCACAACATCCAACAATATTCCCATTTGGCATTGATGGCAGCACATGGTGTGAAAAATACCATCAACACAACTAACTCTTCACACAATACTCTTCTCCCCTTTTTTTCTACACTTCTCGCTTTTAGATTTTACAAGGTTTTTCACATTACACTTCTCCCCCTTTGACATCAATGGAAAAGGTACACAAGATCTTAATCAAATATATGAATCATTTGACTACTCCCCCTGAGTAGCAACCACCACAACATCAATCTGAAACATGATATGACTATGAGTGCACGGATTGATGCAAAGAATTGCATCTTAGTTCATATTAGGAGGGGAAATCACCCCTAACTTTCCTCTCAGATATTCAAAATTATCCTTAGGAAATGGTTTAGTGAATATATCTACAATTTGTTTTTTGGTCGGCACATATTCCAATCTAACTTCTTTATCACTCACTTTGTGTCTGAAGAAGTGATACTTGATAGATATATGTTTTGTCTTTGAATGTAATACCAGATTCTTGGAAATGTTTATGGAACTTGATTTATCACAAAATATAGTAATAGGCTCATTATACTCAATTCTAATATCTCTCAGCATCTAATTCATCCACATTACTTGAGTACAATTGTTAGCAACAATAATATATTCTACCTTAATAGTAGATAAGGAAATGGAATTTTGCTTTTTACTTAGCCAAGACACCAACTTCTTCCCCAAGAAGAATGCACCACCACTTGTACTTTTCCCATCATCCAAATCTCCTACCCAATCTACATTTGTAAAGGAATTCAGAGTAAGATCGTCATCCTTAAGATACCAAAGACCAAAGTCAATTGTTCCTTTCAAATATCTAAAAAATTCTCTTTATTGCAATCACATGTGATTCCTTTGGATCAACTTGATATCTAGCAACCATACACACAACATTCATAATGCCTAGTCTAGTCTGAGTCAAATATAGCAATCCACCAATCATTGACCTATTCCTTATTTGATCAGCTTTAGGAGAATCATCATTTTGTGTTAACTTGCATCTGGTTACCATGGGTGCACCAATTGGTTTTGAGTTTCCATGCCAAACTTTTTAAGTAACTCTCTTGCATATTTGGACTGAGATATGAAAATTCCATCATCTAACTGAGTTATTTGCAATCCTAAAAATAATTTCAGCTCTCCTATCATTGACATCTCAAATTCACTTTTCATTTCATCAGCAAACTTCATGCATAAGTCATCATCACCTTCAAAATTAATTTCATCAACAAAAACTTCAATAATCAACTCTTTATCCCAATCCATCTTGAAATACAGATTATTGTCAGTAGTACCTTTATTGAATCCAAGCTTCAACAAGTATTTATCCAATCTAGCATACCAAGCTCTAGGGGCTTGTTTGAGTCCATACAGTGCTTTCTTCAACCAACAAACCATGTCTTTTTCATCAGTCAATTAAAATCCACCCGGTTGCTAAACATAATTTTCTTCTTGTAATTCACCATTCATAAATGTTGACTTCACATCCATTTGATAGACTTTGTAATCTTGGAAAGTAGTATAAACATGAAATAACCTTACAGCTTCAATTCTGGAAACATTGGCAAAATTTTCTTCAAAAATCAATATGTTCCATCTTTGAGTATCCTTTACATACCAGTCTTGCTTTATTTTTGACCTTTTCACCTTGTTCATTCAACTTATTTCGAAAGACCCATTTGGTTCCAATCACATTTGTATCCTGAGGTCTAGGAACAAGAATTTGTAGACATGGAAAATGTACAAGTTTGTTTTGGCACACCTGATCCTGATTATTAACAACGTTTCCTCTTAAACCACACTCTCAGCATTTCATCGTAATTCTATCCCTTAATCTAATGAATCGTCATTTATCTGATTAAGTTTATCACCTCCTTTGATTAAATTAATCAATTTAATTTAATTAACCTTACATTTCTGTTTAATTAAATAAATTATTTTATTTGATTAAATTCTCTAAAGTCCTCTTATTAAATTAAATAAATAAAACCTTATTTGATTTAATCTAATACTTCCCTCCTCAGTTAAATAAATTAAATCATTTATTTAATAAACCATTTCCTCTCAATTCTGATTTAAATCAATTCATAAATTCAAGTCTAAATTGTCACATCACCTAATTCATTAAATTAATGAAAACCTTGATTAAGTTAATCCCTCTCACTAAAATCCTCTAGAGAATGCAAGTTGCACAATAAATCAATTACTTTGATTTATTAATTCATCTATTCTCCCTCACAAAGCATCAAAAGGGAATATTCCCTCATTTGAATTCAAAAAGGCCAAGTGGGCTTGGTCCTTCCAACAAGGCATTCAATGCCTCTTACATGTCCTTGTGCATTGAGCCAAGTGGCATTATCTTCATTTCTCTTTCCCTCTCACATGTCACATTCAAAATTCAAATTTGAATCCAATGGCATTTATAATGCACATTGACCAAAATGTGCTCATTCCTCAACCATTCACATCTTGACAAGTGGCACTTGGCCATTGGATGTTGAATGATCCCACATTGCCTATTTTCACTCTCTCTTCCATTTGTGAATCTATAAATGAGAGACTCTTCCTCTCATTCAAACATCCACATTTTGAGTAAACTTACTCTACTCAAATTCATCCTCAAAGCAAGATCTTAGATAGGTTATTGCAGGTTTTCTCAAGAACACATATTGTTCTTCATCAACAAAGTGGATCAATCACTCATCAAATCATCAAAGCTTACAAAGGAGTTGGGAAAGGGCCAATTGCAACATCTCATTGGCACCAACTTCCCCATGGGATCAAGAGTTTGCATACTTAATTAGGATTTAATTTCTTTCTTTGTTCATCTTTTGTTCATTTTCCTATTTTAAGTTTTGCAAATGGATTTCATGGGGAATCCTAGTTTTACCTTGCATATGATCTAATAAAATCTTTGTTTTCTTTGTTTATGCATGTATCAAATTGGGGTTCACAGAATCCATGTATCATTTTTCTCTATCTACATTAGTTCTTCCTTCATTTCTTCCATCCAATATTCATCTTTACATGCTTCATTGACATTGCTAGGCTCAGTCTTGGAAATCAGGCAATACTCTTCTGCACTTTTTCTTCTAGTCTGCACACCTTTGTTCTTATCTCCTATGATCTAATTTTTAGAATGATTTAGCTTTAGATACCTTGGTACTTTGGGATTCTCTCTAACTTTTGGTTCTTTTGTTCTCTCTTTTGTACTTCCACTAGCTTCTCCTTCATGATTCTCTTGATTCATCAAAACAATTTGAACTTGATTTTGGTTCTACTCATTCTTTCCATTATCATTACTTTCTTGTTGATCATCTGAGTCATATCCACAATATTTGGATGATCTAACAATGTATTCATCAACTCTGAGATTTTCACTTTCAACCATTTTCTCCAATCTTCTATTGTAGCACCGGTAAGCTTTGCTCTTAGTAGAGTAACCCAGAAAGATTCCTTCATCACTTCTAGCATCAAACTTGCCAATATCTTCATCTCTCTTGATATAACATCTACTTCCAAAGATTTTGAAATATTTAACAGTAGGCTTACAACCAAACCATAGCTCAAAAGGAGTCTTACCAGAATTACCATTAACATTTACCTAGTTGATAATGTATACAACAGTGCTTACAACTTCTCTCCAATAGATATGAGGAACATTACCTTCCAACATCATCATTCTAGCAACATCTAGAATTCTTTTGTTCTTCCTCTCAACAATTCCATTCTATTGAGGGGTTCGGGGAGCATATAACTGTCTTTTAATTCCATGCTCTTCACAAAATGTATTGAAATCTTGGGAAGTGAATTCACCACCTATGTCTGATCTTAAGCATTTGACCTTCAAACCTGTCTCATTTTCTGCCATAGCTTTGAAACATTTGAACTTTTCTAGAGCTTCATGTTTTTCTCTCAAGAAAGCAACCCATATCATCCTAGAGTAATCATCAATAAGCAACATAAAGTACCTTTCTCCTTGTATACTTTTGATTCTAGATGGACAACATAGATTAGTATGAACCAACTCTAGTACTCCATTTGAATGATGTTGTTTTCTCCTAAAATAAATTCTTGTATGTTTTCCCATCTGACATTCCTTGCATATAGTGTTAGTAGGCTTTACTAACTTAGGTAGATCTCTGATTGCTTGTGTGGAGCTTACTTTGACAATGTTATCAAAATTCACATGACACAACCTCCTATGCCATAACCAACTTACATCGACTTGAGCAATTAAAAAAATTTCACTATCAACACTTAAGTGAAAAATATTACCTCTTGTCTTTGTATCTGAAGTAATTACATTTCCAGAGATTCCCAATATCCTACACTTTCCATCTTTGAACTGAAGATTTTATCCCTTGTCTACCATCTATCCAACACTCAAAAAGTTATGCTTCAATCCTTCAACATAAAGGACATCATCAATATTATATTTACCACCAAGAGAAATAGTGCCTCTGCCACAAATCACACCAACATTGTTATCTCCAAATATTACAAAACCACCATCATACTTATCCAAGCTTAGAAACTTTGTTTTATCACCTGTCATATGATGTGAGAATCTGATGTCAATCACCCACTCATCATTTTCATCAATTCTGGCTGCAAGAGCTTTCTTAATATTCTTATCACTAGCACATTCAGTGGACACCATACCATTTTACTTGATAGCAATGAATACCTATACATATTCATTTCTAATTTCTTTATCGGATTCATCATTAGTAACACCTTCTTCAGCATAATAACATTTCTTTTGAAATCTAGATTTGTTAGGTTTGTCCTTAGAAACTCTTTCAGGACACCTTGAAGAAAAATGACCTATCTTACTGCAAGAGAAACATTTAATAGGTAGCTTTCCTTTATACTTACCATGTCCTCTAGATTCTCTTTTCACAATCAATGCTTCCATCTCTTCTAGCTCTCTTTCTTCATCTTCAATTTATTTCATCTCATCTTCATATTTGAATTTTTTTCTAGAAATTTCTCCCAGATCATATCTCTGTTGGCTTTTTCTGGATACAGTATGTTTGGATGTAGATTCTGTCTTAGGAGTAGATTCACCAAATTCACTCAGTTCAAAGGTAGCTAGTTTACCAATCAACATGTCTCTTGTCACATTTGTTACTATCCTGAGCTATTCAATAGCATGAGCTTTCATTTTGTAAAAATTAGGCATTGATATGAGCACTTTAGCCACAATCTCATCTTCTTCCATAATTCCACCAGCACACCTAATACCCATCACTAGTTCATTTACCTTTTGCATGAAAGCAATGATGTTTTCATATTCACTCATCTTCAAGTTCTCCCACTTGCCTTTCAAACTTGTTAGCTTAAATATCTTCACTTATGCATCTCCTTCATACAATGTCTCTAATTTCTTCTAGATCTGATGTGTTTTCTTCATACCTATTACTTTTTTCATCTTTGAATCTGTCAAAGCACTTAGCAATGCTTCTATAGCCCTGATATTAGTTTCATCTTATTTGATCTCATCAGGAGTAGAGGGACCATTCTAAGGAATATTGTATCTATTCTTTGTAATCTTCCAGAAGGGTTCACCAATGCACTTCAAATGACACTCTATTCTAAATTTCCACAAAGAGTAATTTGTACCATCGAATTTGGGACTATCCTTCTTGTATGATGTTATCTCGGATCACCTCAAGCTATTAAACTTCTTTAGAGGAACTTGCTCTAATACCAATTTTTGGAAAAACAAGGATAAACAACTGAGAGGGAGGGGTGAATTAGTTGTTTCAAAATTTAAACTTATTTAACCTTTATCAACCTTTAATCTCAAATATGATAATTAACAGTGAAAGAACGAATCAAAAACACATCAGAAACACATGAACACCAAGATTTTATTCGTGGAAACCTTGTTAGGGGAAAAACCACGGTGGATGTTAGTCCACAAGATTGTACCCTATTAGAAGTATAATAAAAAATGAATAAGGAATGGACATGCATTCAGGCACACTGCCTAGAGCTCACTACTCAAAGGGAAGGCTCACCGCTTGACATATCATATTAAATCCATCTAATGAGGTTGAACTGAAAAATTAGCTTCTACAAAAGCCTGATGATAGTTCTGGTTAGGCACATAAACACTTCTTCACACTTCACTCAATCTTCTTCACACTCTTCTCTGAAATCGAATGTTATGATCTTTATTTGCACATACACTTCACATAAATTCACCGATCATACCTCGCACACTTCAAAATGAAGAGAAAATATCTCTTATATATTCGCTATATGAAATTACATCAACAACTCTATCGACCACAAATAAATAATAGATGAATTACAAACTATCGGCCCAATTCATGAATAAATCTCAATGCACACCAGCCTAAGTCAGTCACATCATAAAGAAGACCTAAATCAACATCCTTGAACATGCCAAAAATTAAAAGATTAATCCACAAGGATCCACAACATGCTACCACCATCGTGTCAGCCAAGAACTTAAAAAATTAAACACACCAAGGAAAAATATTTGATCACAAGCACATCGATCAACACGGATGTACCACAATGATAGAGAACAATCTAGAAACATCACTGATCATCACAGAAGCATACACAACAACTCAATTTACCAGAATTGCATTCTCTTCTTCTAGAAACACTTGCTACAGTAACAAAATAATTGTAGGAACTCAAAAAATCATAACTTTCTCCAATCTTGATGCGTACCATTAAAAATTATGGAAAACATACTAGATAGGCTAAAAAAAAACCATTTGAAGTGTAACTTCTGATTACCAACTTATAGAACTTTCCACCATTCTGATCAATACAACTTCACAAACTGCCTACAACATATTTATTCTAATTTTCTCAATATCCTCAACATATACAACCTTCAGAATCATCAATGCTAATAGTGTTGACATCAATGACAACCACATATTAGCAACACAACCACAATAGGTGCGGTCAACATTTCACACAAAATGATAATGGAAGATCAAGATTTTGACCTTTGCGGATTGCTGAAAGGTCAACTAATGGAGAATGTGCAAATGACAAAGATGATAGATTACCCTTTCAGGTTTGGTACCTTGGTTATATGTCTAGTAATGTAATTTCTGAATTGCTTACCAATGAACAACAATGTGATATGGAAAGAGAATGAACCGGTGTGGAAACAAATTTACACACACTCTAAAATTTTGGCAAACTGTGATCAAGAATATAAAAGTTTCTTTAAAGGTTTGCTAGGAAATTTTGGGTCAATTTGTATTTCCCTTCTGGAAAGGGCACTTGAAGTTGGTTCCTCTTCTAGTGAGATGGAGAGAAAGAAGAAAAGAGAAAAATAAATTGTTGTCTATGCTCCTCTAACATGCAAGATTCCAAAAATTGAAGGAGAAGGAAAATAACAAGTGATTGTAGATATACCAGATGAGGATTCTGATAAGGAAATTGGGGACACCCAGGGAAAATAATTGGAATCAGCCGAATCAGAACAAGAAAAGACTAAGACCGAAGAAAGTGAATATGGAGATGGCTTAACCAAAGAAAAACTACTATAGCTTATTCATGAGAAAGATGGGATGTGCAAAATTATGGTCTATCAGACCTTCATATGAATAGGATACGATTATAAGTGTACTAAGTTCTCATGTTGTGCACAACCAAATCAAATTGGAGAATTTGTATAACATTTTTCATGAAGAAATGATTGAATGCATGAAGGAAATCGTGGAATCTAAGTCTCAAAATAGGGAAGAAGAAGAAGTGATATTACATCTGAAGAAGTAGTATAAATTATCTCTCACCAAGTTAAAAAGGCACAAGAATCAGCTAAGGAGTGCATAAATTCAGCAAATAGCATCTACAACTACTATCTTCATTGGCCTCATGCAATTGGCAAGGATACAAAGAAGTTGGATAAAATTGAAACATAATTGAACAATATTGGACAAAAATTTGATATGTCTTAGGATCATGATGGTGAAATCAAGAAAATAATTCAAGAACTACAAACAAAGCATTCAAATGTCTAGAACACCAAAAATAGGATTATTGACACCTTCTGGAAATTAAAGGACATAACAAAATGCAGACTCGAACCGTTGATTGAAATACTAAGGAAAGGAGAGACACTAGAAGAAACCATCACTATTCTGGAATCTCTCATCAAGATTATCAACTAGACATCTGAAAACAATAGAATGGTCATAATCACTGGGATTTCAATAGAAGCATGGAAGAAGTTTCTTTTGGAGATGAAAGAAAAGTACAAAATGATCTTTTAATTCAAGAAACAAATGTATGTCTTCAAAGTTTTGAGCCGGTTTTGAATAAGTAAGTTTTTATTTAAACTCCATAAGGGATTACTGTAAGAAACTTTTTTGGTTTGTCATTGATGTCAAATGGGGAGAGAGAGTAGTGAAAAATTCCTTATCAAACTTAGGGGGAGTTGTGTTAGTTATAAATTTTTGAAGTATTGAAGGATTGCAGTAAGTTGGTTCTGACACTTAGTCAATTTTCACTAAGTGTTTCCATCAATTCCAAAGGGGGAGATTGTTGGTATATGGATTTTGGAGATTTTTGGAATTTTATGTTGTCATTGATGGAAACCTAAGTCAATGATCCAGTCCACATTTCAGTATTTATCCATACCGGGAGACAGAATGAAGAACATGGTATCCGACTGAAGATTAAACCATTTGCATTATCAACTTATCATTTTAAGTTTTGGATCTTAGAGAAAGGTATTTTTATGTTCATACTATCTTATCCAAGAATCATTTGGGTGCACATTCACTAGTATACAAATTAGGAGATCCGATTTATCAATTTCTTGTTTATCATTGCTAGAAGGTCAACTTGATGGATATAACCATTGTGGATGTTTAAGGATTAATTGTTTAAATATTTCTATGTTCAAACATGCTTATTTAGGTCCTCACTATGCTATGGAAAACTTTGGATGGTGCGCATTGACAATCGTTTGTGGATTCAACCGACCATTGAAAAGTATTTTATGTTTTATTAAAGCCGACATATGGATGATTGGATCTCTTGTTGCAGATATATATAAGTGATTGATTATATCATTTTGATATGGATGTAACATGGATGTGAAGTGTATTAGTGTATGATGAAAAATCAGAAGGATAGTAGAGTGATTTCACCTGCGCATATAATTTTTTTGATGCGAATTACAACAGTGCAGAGCAGAAGAGCAGAATCAGCTAAGAGTTCAAGAGATCGACAAATGTGCTTAACCAGAGCTATAACTAGGCATGAGTAGATCCTATTCATTCAGTCCAATCCTTTAGATGGAATTAATCTAAATACTTTGTAAGGCAGTGAGCCTTCCCATCTTGAGTAGTGAGCTCTAGGCAGTGTGCCTGAATGCAAGTGCATTCCCATTTTGTAAAACTTATATTTGAGTACTCAAATTGTGGATTGACCTCCATCGTGGTTTTTCCCCTAACAAGGTTTCTAGTTTAATCCTTTTTTTATGGAATTTTGAATTTTTTATTTGTGTGTTTTTTTTCTTCCTTTGGTTTAATGTTGAAAAGGTTTAAATATCAGATTAATAATGTTGAAGATTGCATAACACTAATTCACCCCCCTCTTAGTGTTCCCATATTCCAACATATAGTGGATACAATTTTTCAAGTATTGGATCTTGATCTCCCATATAACATCCTTCTTGGTTATCCATGGATACATTCCTTACAAGTAGTTCCCTCTATAAATCATCAATGATTAAAATCCCCCTATGAGGGTGCCAGAGTCACTATTTTTGGTGATCCACTTCCTTTTGAATATTGTGAAACCCTAGAAGAAAAATATTGTAAACCCATACAAGTACCTAAGATTCAATAAGCTTCAAATTCATCATCTTACATAAACCCATCCACCTTATTCTCATCTTGTTATCCACACACTACCAATCATGAGATCAAGGTTCAAGATAATGACAATTGGTTTGGAGAGTACAACATGAAACAAGATTTTATGTGGGCCAAATTCCACTTTCATATAAAACATATGGTATACCTAAACCTAAAGAAGACTTATCAACTATGGTTATCAAGTCTAAACCTACCAAATTCTTATGTTGGAGTGAGTTGGGAAAGGAAAAAATTGAAGAGGATGTCTCAACATGGATATATAAGGATGATGAGAATCATTACTATCCTACCTAGGTAAAACTATTATAAAGTCCTTTTAATATTAAGCACATGGGTTACCAAGGTAAAGTCTTAGTCCATCAAGAAAAAGGAATCATAAAACCTATATTCATAACAAAAATAAATAATGATGAAGGACTTGGATATAAGTCCCCTAATAAGGTACCTTTCAAGCAAAAATCCAACCTAACTAAAGGAGCTAAGGCTTCTCTCATTAAGTATATCTTTCAAGACTCCATGAATATCCCTAATTTATTTCAAGAACATTCCATTTGCACCTTATCAATTATAACATGCCCCTCTACACACCAATCTAAAGAGTTTTCACTTATTTATACTCAACTTTTAGATTAGGATCAACAAGTTCCACTAGTTCTATCTATACATTCCAAAATGATGAGGCCATTGTATAATTTATGGGATTAAGAGAAATTATACCTTTAGGAGATCATAAATTTGGTTGTGTCATTGATCTTGATGCAAATGCATATTTTAGTGAAACTTCAAAACTTCCCACTTGCAATAATAAATAATTAAATATAGTAAGATGATACCCTAGGTAAAAACTCACTCTATCATTATCTTAGGAGGAAAATGGGAATCTTCATCCTCCCATGATGTTTAAGTATCAAGAAAAATACTATATCTTGATAGAATAATCACAAGAAGAAAACTTAAGAACAACTAAAAACCCTAAGATCACATACTTTTCAACATATTTGTCATCACATAAGAATGAATAATTTAATATGATATTATTTAAAAATATAATTATAAATTTTGCATGGTCTTATGTAGACATGCCAAGTCTTGAACATGCCTTAATTGTTCATCATTTAATAGTTTCTCCCAATGCAAAACAAGTAACATAAAAAATTCAATAAGATGTGCCCCAAGTAGCCTTGTTGGTCAAGGAAGAGCTTCAAAATTTATCTAGATGTTGGATTTATTAGACCTATCAATTATATTGAGTGGGTTTCTAACCTATTTTTGGTCAACAAAACCACTACGTGTATCTACATAGGTATAAATTTTAGAGACATAAACAATTTTTTTCCTAAAGATGATTTCCCCTACCTAACATAGACATGATTGTGGATTTGACAATGGGACATGAAGTGTTATCCTTAATAGATAGATTTTTAGTTTATAATCAAATTCGTATCATCACTGAAGATCAGCATAAAAAATCTTTCACTTGCCCTTGGGAACCTTTTTGTAGAATGTTATGCCTTTTGGTTTAAAGAATGTAGGGGCTACCTATCAAAGAGAAATGACAATAATATTTCATGACATTTTTAATAGTATCATGGAAGATTATGTGGATTATTTATTAGATAAATCAATCATAAGAGATTATCACTTGGTTATATTTGCAATAATTTTTGATAGGTTAGAAGAATATCGAGTGAGATTAAACCCAAAAAAGTATTTCTTCGGTGTCAATTCTAGGAATTTTCTTACATATATTGTTTCCCATAGAGGCATTAAGGTGGATCCCACTAAATTCAAATTCATAGTTGATATGCCTCCTCTAACTAATCTAAAATAATTACATAGTCTTCAAGGTAAAATTCGAGAAATTAGACAATTCATAGCTGATATGCCTCCTCTAACTAATTTAAAATAATTACATAGTCTTCAAGGTAAAATTCAAGAAATTAGACAATTCATAGCTCAGCTAGTAGAAAAGTGCAAACCTTTCAAACATATTTTAAACAAAAACATCACATTTAAATGGGATGAGAAGTGTCAACAATCCTTTCAAGAACTAGAAGATTATTTTGCTTCACCACTATTTTGATGCTACCCGTTCAAGGAAATTATTTGTTATTAGACATCTCAAACACTATAGCCAAATTAGTTTCTCTCCTTAAACAACAATATGATACATGAAAAGAGAGAGCTATCTATTATATTAGCCATACATTGGTCGGATATGAGATTAATTACACTCCAATAGAAAGGGAATGTTAGCTATTATTTTTGCATCATAAAATTTGAGAAATTAAATTCTTAATCTTAAAATAAAGCTCATCTCTAAGGTGGATTGTTTAAAGCACCTTTTATCTAAGGATTTTCTAATTGGACAAATGGAAAAATGGGTCATGATATTAAGTGAATTTGACATTGAGTATGGGGATTGTAAAGATATCAAAGGAAAATCATTTTAGATCAATTAGTAGACGCACCTTTGGATGTGGATTGTCCCCTTATTTCAAAATTCTCAGATGATACAATTTTCAACATTAGCCTCTCACACTTGTGGAAGTTATATTTTGATGTCTTGTACACTCAACATGGGTCTAAGTCCAAAATACTTTTCATCGCTCTATAAGGTGATTGTATCCCAAAATCATATAGACTGCCTTTCCCTTTCATAAACAATATTGTAGAATATGAAGCTTTAATCATTAGACTTAGAATGGAAATTGAATGGAAAATAAAGGAACTTCAAGTTTTGAAGATTCACAATTGGCTATAAGACAAGTAAATGATGACTATCAAACAAAGGATGAAAAAATTCTCCCCTATAAGAGGATGGTAGATAGTTTTAAACAATACTTTTCAACTATCACTTTTTAAAAAATTACAAAGGTTAAATAATAAAGTTGTTGGTGTTATGGCTACTATTTGATCTCTCTTTGACATGCCTCATAATACTCATCATTTTTAGCTCCTAGTAGAGAAACTTTTAATTTAAACTTTTGATGTTCATGAATTTGAACTGGTGTATGAACTTGCTAGTCCTAATTTCCATTAGTATCATGATGTTTACACATATCTCCATAACAATACACTTCCATAGGTAACTTATCTAATTCTCAAAAGAAAACATTTATTCACCAATCTTCCTATTTTGTCCTCCTTGGTGATATCTTGTATTGAATGATTCTTGATGGTGTCCTCCTTAGGTTTCTAAAATAGGAAGAAGCTAAAATTTCTTTACATGAGGTTCATGAATTTATTTGTGGGGCTCATTATAGTGGAACTACCCTTGTCAAAAAATTGTTAAGAACTGGATATTATTGGCCAACTATGGAATAAGATGCACAAAAATTTGCTAAGAAATGTCATCAATATCAACAACATTGAGATTTTATTCATTCATCTACTCAAGAGTTACAACCAATAACTAATCCTTGTCCCTTTTCACAATGGGGACCAAACCTTGTAACTAAAATCCATCCCACTCATCCAAAGATCATAAGTTCATTATCACTGCCACTAAGTATTTTACAAAGTGGGTAGAAGTTGTTCAATTATAGAAAATAATCAAATTTATCTTGAATTATATCCTTTGTTGTTATGGTATTCCTCATGCTATCATTGTAGACAATGGAGAACCCTTTAAGAACCAAAATGTTTAATAACTTAGCCACAAATTCCGTATGCAACATCATTTTCTCACTCCATCTTATCCACAAGGTAACGGTAAAGATGGGGCCCCAAACAAAATTATATTAAAAATCCTTAAGAAAACAATTAATATGGTTGGTCATGACTAAATTTGTAGCTTAATCTTGCATTATGGTATTATTTTACTATCATTCACACACCTATAAGGGCCACATCATATTCCCTAGTCTTTGGAACTAAATCAATTTTTCCTATTGAGGTTGAGATCCCCTCCTTAAGGGCATCTTTAAAACATGTCATTAACGAGGAAGAGTATTGAGTATCTAGACTGTATAAGATTGAGTTGTTAGATGAGAGGCATCTTAATGAATTAAATCACTTGCAATATTAAAAAAAATACTTCATCATAATTACAAAAAACAAATTAAAAATTGAAAGTTTGAAATTGGAGACATGGTCCTAAAATAGAATTAAAAAACAAAATAGAGACAAGAAATAAAATTTTGAATATAATTGGTTGGGACCTTTATGATTATAGAAAAATATATTTTTGGAGCTTATAAACTTACTACACCTAAAGGAGAACCTTTGGAAGAGCCTACCAACAACATTCATCTTA
This sequence comes from Sequoiadendron giganteum, assembly GCA_007115665.2. NCBI lineage: Eukaryota > Viridiplantae > Streptophyta > Pinopsida > Cupressales > Cupressaceae > Sequoiadendron > Sequoiadendron giganteum. The sequence continues at coordinate 954,856,552 of CM021100.1, forward strand.
AGATGTTTTATGCATGGAACTCAGGGTATGTTAGTAGTTCTATGTACTAGTTTTATTGGAGCTTATAAACTTAATACACTTGAAGGAGAACCTTTGGAAGAGCCTACCAACAACATTCATATTAAGATGTTTTATGCATGGAACTCAAGGTCTGTTAGTGGTTCTATGTGCTATTTTTATTGTTACATTCCATTTCATTCACCTATAGTTAGGCATTTGTATTTATTTTTACGTATCTTACATGGATTGGTTGCTAGTATCTATCATTTTATTTGGCTACTTATCACGTCCTTTTGTTGGAAGTTTGGAAGTCTATCATTCTTGATGCATCTTGGAAACATGATCATGAAGTATACATACATCAGTTTATTTAGATGACCCAGTGTTTTCATTAATGTCAACATTATGGGGAAGCATTTTTGGTGCCATTTATATAGTACTAACTATACCAAAAAGATGATCTATCAAAAATTTGGTTCTGTTCTCTGTTGATGGTGTTGTGGTTTAGTGTGTCATTTTTTGGGTTTGCACTTCACCACAAGAAGATGTATAACTCTTATTTTTTAATCATATAATTATGAATTTCTTACACAACTATATTCAAGATCTCAAGAAGTTTTGTGAAGAGTACTGGAAGATATAAATCATAGAGTTCAACTTTGTATATCACTATCATCTCTCTGTTCAACATACTAGTGTGGGAGATTCTGCATTTTATTGAGAATAATGTTTTGATGTTTTGGTTCTAAAGTTAGTCTCATTGATGTCGATGAAATGAGAAACTAAAGAAAAATTAAATCTGGAAGTTGTGTGTATTGGGAAGAGTGTGTATGTTTGGAATTTTTTGTGATTAGGTCTTATTCCTAGCCGACCTAATACATGATATGTGTTGAGAAGATTAAATATACATTGCGGATGTTAGTTGGATCTATTTTAGATCCATGCTGACTTAAATTAAGTATTGCATGGACCTGCAGATGATTTTGAATCTTGTGTGGTGCTAACGAAAGATTTTTTGAATCATTTTATTTACATCTAATTAGGCCAACCTAATTGGTGTGTGAGAATGTATTTGGGTATATATATGTGATATTTTGGAGTTGAAGTGTAGATAGATAGATAGATGAGGGGGAATAAATGACATATCAAGTGCGAGTGGTAAGAGTTTATAATCAGATAAGAGTTGTTGAGCGACCGCTAAGTAGAGTAGTACTTTATATACAAAGCTTCAAAGGAACTGAAATACAACACAAGAGAGTTGTACTCTGTATCAATTTGTACTTTGGAAATGAGCCATTTTTGTATTTTACTTAACTTTGTTGTGAGCCTTTTAAGGACAGTGTGTCCTAACAGTGAGCCCCTCTAATATACTATGTTTGGATATAGTATATTGTGAGCTAATGGTCACCATGGTTTTTCCCATTTTGGGTTTTCCAAGTAAAAATCTTGGTATTTATGTGTTTTACGATTTTGTGTATAATTCTTGCTTTCACTCCTTACTTTTGTTAATATGATTTGGTGATTGAATATGTTGTGTTCAAAAATTTATAGAATATTGATTCACCCCCCTCTTAGTATTTTTAATGTTCAACAATTGGTATTATAACTTGACTCCTTCAGAAAATCCTAATAGCTTTAGGAAGATCTTGGAAGTTTGAACACATGGCAGACACAAAGTGTCATGTTCCTTTGAAAGAAATTTCTGTAATTGAATATGTAGAAGATGATTGCATGTTTGACAAAGAAGAATTGAAGGCTGCTCTTGAAGATCTTGACAAAGTTGAAATTGAGAAAAAAATCTTGAAGGAAAGCCTAGGAGAAGAAAATAAATGCATCAAAAAGATAAGAAAACAAATCAAGAAGTTCAAAGAAAGTCAGGGAAGTCAATATACCATTGAAGCAAGCAAATGAAGAGATCATCAAATTGAAAGTACAAATGGAAGAAACAAAGAGGATTGAGGAATGTTTGAATGCAGTGGTACAAAACAAGATTGAAGAATACTCTAGACTTGAACAAGAAGTTATGAATCTCAAATATGATTTGAAAAAGGCAAGATTACATGAGGAGAAATTCAAAATGAGTACTAGAATGTTTGATGAGTTGATTGCAATACAAAAACACTCTAAGGAAAAAGGTGGTTTGGGACTTAAAGAAGGACAAATTTTAAAGGAAAATTAGACATCTACCAAGGTTGAAAATCAAAAGAAGATTCAAGGCAATAGGAGACAATTCAGAAATCAAAGAAGAAATGTTGGAAGACCTTCTATTAGACAACCAAATGCTCAAAGTTACCCATATTTTAATGGTATTTGTTTTTCATGCAATAAATATGGACATAAATCAATATAATGTAGGATTAGAATGAATCAGAATGTTGGATTCTTCTCCAAACATTGTTTTGCATGCAAGAAATTTGGACATAGAAGTAATGAGTGTAGAATTCAAATGATGAATAGATATAAGACATGGAGAATGTATCAATATTTAAATTGCTACTATTATACATGCAATGTATTTGGACATAAGGCTATCCAATGTAGATCAAAAATGAATAAAAGTCAGTTTGGTCAAAAAAATGTTGTGTGCTACTTTTACAACAAGCCTAAACATATTTCAAGAATTTGTAGAACCAAACATGGAAGACAATCTAATTCGGTGAAGAGGAATGGATATGTGAAGAAAGTTGATCCTATTGAGGTTAAGAAGGAAATGGAGAAGATATGGATAAATAAAGATGAGTCTAAGAATAGAGATGAATTAGGAACTTCAAATGCATCTATACCTACCTCTGGTATAGATAATTCCTCTGAAAAATAAGACTATGCTAAAGCTTAGGGGGAGAAATAATAGGAAATTCTAATAGCCCCCTAAAATGTAAGGTGTCAAGTCATGGCATGAAGATATGTCTTAGAAAAGGAACTTCTAATACTATAGTGGAAATTTATGAAAGGATATATTGTGATGCAGGATAAATTAATTGTGGATACAAAGTTTTGAAGTTTGAAAAAATTTTCTAAAGCATTTATTGCTAACACATTTATCGATGCAGGTTAAATCATGGAGTTAAACAATATTTGAGAATAAAAATTCATTTTATGTGAAGGAAATGCAAATTGAAGAAGAGGAAGTGGATTTGAGGCATCTTTTGGAAGAAAAAATTCAAAACCCTAATCTTTGCTGAAGCAAATTAAAGAGGTATTCTTCTTACACAATTCTTCTCTAAAATTTTAATTTAAAATGCAATGGATGGTTAAAGGTAGTAAATGTCTCAAATATACCAAAAATTAAATTCAAGAAGCATTCTTGGAAAAATTTGTCGAAAGACTCGATGGGTGCATTTTCTGGCACTCCCCTTTGAGTTTCACCTATTGAGGATATCTATGCATACATATATGGGAAAATGGAATAAATTTCCTTTGTTGGATTGAGTATTTTATGAACGAATGAATTGGAATAAAATTATAATACCATTAAATCATAATACAAACCCTATCTGAAAATAAATTGGATGTATGGCAAAAGTTTCAAGTATTTGAATTTGATAAGAAGTACATTAGAATTGTATTGAGCAAGATTCATGACGAATCTATTTGGATTGACGGTGCACACTCGATAACCAAGAAATCAATAAGGGATGTGACTAGTTTGTGGTCCTTCAGACTAGTTCCAAGGCGAAAGTCTATCAATGACCAAGAATTAATTGAAAATATTGGTGAAACTCTCCAAGGGAAAGAACTCATCTTGAGCACATTTGGAAATTTGGCTATCTGGTATGCCACAATGCTTGTTGGACATAAAATTTGCCTACTTAATGATGGATATACAGTCTCTACTACTATTTATCACATTACACTTAACATGATTGAGAATGGTGCATATTATGATCTTTGTAAGTTACTTTGACAACACTTGATGAATAATTTGAACGAAAAAAAATAGAAAAGAAAAACATTCAGGTATGGTACTTTGGTAGTTTACTTAATTTTCTACTTCATAAAGGAGATATTGGAAATTGGAAAATTATAATGGTCAAATTCAAAAGTGGTAGTGTATCAAATAATAAATCTTATGATGAATCTTGGTGGATTGGATGCTCAAGAAGATGCTCTTGCAACATTCTTTGGAATGTTTCAGATGAGTATGAATACGAGAATAAGAATACCAGAGAGTGGTGGAAAGATACTTCAGAGACATCAATTTCCTTGTCTCTACTATTTTTTGTTACATTTAAGAAATTGAGCATAGACTTGTGTGGATTTCTGAGTTAGATTATGGAGTGACTATGGTGGAATCTATTCATTATGCAAAAGTGCTTCTAGGAAGCCCAAAGGACCCTAGCATATTAGGTTTTGAGGACAAGTCTATGATTGAAGCCTCTGATAGTTCAAAAAGAATAGGTATGAAAAGAAAAAGTGTTGCTATTTCTCTAGTTGAGATTGAGCAAGTGGTTACATAACAAAAAGGAAGACAATTTAATGTGACCCAACATGAGCATGAAAGAAAAAGTACACAAGACTTGGGTGAAGCAATATTTTTTTTACGAAAGGTAATCCTTAGTGCAATAACTAATACATTAGTGTCTAACATAGAAAATATTAGGACTATGGTTGATTCATTGAAAGATTACATCTTCAGACTAAAAGGAAAAACTAGAAATGAGTTAGAAGCAATGACTGCAAATGAGAATCTAGAATATATAAAAAGGAAATGTGTAGAAGCACATCACATAATCTTGAAGGTATTGAAGGATGCTCAAGATTGTGAAGAAGAAGCATAAGACTTAATATCATATTGTTTGAGATGGTCTAAACGCACACAAAGTACAAAGGATGAAATGATTCAGAATGAAATTTGGATAGGCACTCAAGCAGATGTTTACAATTTAGAAAGTGACAAGAACAATCCGAAATGATCTTACATCATGCAACTGCAAGACAATTTCTTTACCTTATAGAATTAGAGGATAGAGATAATAAAACAATATGTGACACTAAGGGACATAGTAAAAATAAGGCACACTTCTATAACCATTGCCCTTGCTAGTTTTGAAAAACTATCAGAAATAAATCTTAGCCCCAACACTATGGAAGAAGGAATAGAATCTCTAAAAAATCTTGAATTACTATAGATGACTCTTGTACATGAAAAAAATTTCTTGGGAAGAAGGAAAATATACATGGCAGGATACTTTGAATAATCTCAAGGGATCTACGTCTTTAGGTTGATATGTCTTATCTTTTTTGATCAAATTATCCTTTCTGAAAATGATGCATACATGCATATATCCAAGGGAAGCATATTGGGCCCCTGCATGACCTTTTCCATTGATGTCAAAGGGGGAGAGATAGTTAAAGTATAGATATTGGGAAAGATAATGGGAATAAAAACATTTTTGAATGTCTCGAAAACCTTTCGGAAAGTTACGGTTAATTTTGAAAGGGGGAGTTAAGGTTAGGGAGAAATAAGTTTTGATTCATGATATGGAATTTTTTTTGATACACATGTTGCAATCAATGAGAAAGGGGGAGATTGTTGGAAGTTTTGAAGTTTGTCATTGTTGATGAAGCTTGGCAACATGAGCATGAAGTATACATACATCAATTGATTTGGTTGACCCAATGTTGTCATTGGTGTCAACATTATGGGGAAGCATTTTTGGTGTCATTTGTACAGTACTAACTATACTGAAAAGTTGATCTATCATAAATTTGGCTAAGTGTTCTCTATTGATGGTGTTGTGGTTAGTGTGTTAGTTTTTGGGTCCACACTTCACCAAAAGAAGAGATATAACTTTGTGTTTTTAATCATATAATTATGACTAGCTTACACAACTATATTCAAGGTCTCAAGAAGTTTTTTGAAGAGTACTAGAAGATATCAATGACAAAGTTCAACTCTGTATATCATTGTCATCTCTCTATTTAGTATACCAACATGGGAGATTCTACCTTTTCTTGAGAAGAATGTTTTGATGCTATGGTTCTAAAGTTAGTCTCATTGATGTTGACGAAATGAGAAGCTGAAGAAAAAATAAATTTGGGAGTTGTGTGTATTGGGAAGAGTGTGTATGTTTGGAATTTTTTGTGATTGGGTCCCATTCCTAGTCGACCTAATACATTATATGTGTTGATAAGATTAAATATACATTGTGGATGTATTTTAGTTCCATGCTGACTTAGATTAATTATTGCATGGGCATGAAGATGATTTTGAATCTTGTATGGTACTGATAAAAGATGTTTTGGATTGTTTTGTTTACATCTAATTAGGTCAACCTAATTGATGTGCATGAATTTATTTGGGTAAATATATATGAGATATTTTGGAATTGAAGTGTAAATAGATAGATAGATGAGTGGGAATAAATGACACATCAAGTGTGAGTGGTATCATATGATGTGAACATACAAATTCAGTGGTAATATTTTAAAATCAAAGAAAAGTTGTTGAGCAACTTCTAAGCATAGAACTACTTCATATACAGAGCTTCAAAGGAACTAAAATACAACACAAGAGAGGTACACTTTGTATCGTTTCAAACTTTGGAAGTGATCCATTTTTGTATTGTACTTAACTCTGGCTATGAGCCTTATAAGGAAAGTGTGTCTTGGAAGCGAGCACCTAAAATATACTATATCCAAATACAATATATTGTGAGCTAATCCTCACCATGGTTTTTCTCATTTTGGGTTTTCCACGTAAAAATCTCGGTGTTCATTTATTTTGCGATTTTGTGGATGCTTATTGCTTTCAATCCTTAATTCGGTTAATATGATTTGGTGATTGAATATGTTGTGTTAAAAAAGTTATAGAATACTGATTCACCCCCCCCTCTTAGTATTATGAATTTTCAACACCTTTATCCATGCCAGATTCTTTTTACCTAATTGGGGCTACTTTTCCTTTGAAATTTATTTCCAAGTTGGATTTTGATATATTGAGATAACATACATATTTTCACAATTTAAAAGCATTGCATTTTCATGAAAAATCATGAGAAAAATAAATTTAAAATATTGAACTATATATTTCGCTTACATAGCTTGTTTTCTATCTTTCGATATCACTATAAAAAATATTTTAATGCCTTAATAGTATTATCTTTCCTATAATTGGCACTATCAAAACAAAGTAATGACTTAACTAATGCATTCCTTTTTTTTAATTTGTAAGTGTTGTTTTAGGTTGGAGCTATGAAGTAGAGAGGCCACAAATAGGGGACTACGAATCAAGCCTACAAGCACATTGGATTAGTGAAGGCATAGTGCCTATGATCATAATAGCCTAGTAAAGAGTTGAACCCTAGTGGACACCACAACAATGCTACCACATAACCATCACACTATAGGATGAACCCCTTTAATGGATGCACTCTTAATACAATAAGTCATATCTATAAAAATTGAATATATCTTTTGGTAAGAGATATGTTGGCTATTGATTTTTTTTCTCAGTTTATTTTCTTTTTCTTTCTTGATTTTATCTCGTGTCTCCCATTTTCTCAAGGAATCATATGTCTTAATGTTCTTACAACACCTTGGGTTGAGGCATGATTTTTTTTCTTTGCATTTTTTAATTTTGGGTTGTGTCAAAAGTCCATGCAAGGTGGGTTAATGACATAGGATATCCACTTGATAGGGTTCCTCTTCAAAGTAACAATGATTATTCTTTTCTTTTTAATCATTTTACATATTTCCTTTTGTTTCACTTTCTTTTTATATGTTTCATTTTGATATTTTATCCTTAGTGGAGATTGATTTTTCTCAATATCTTGTGTTCACAACTGTTATGCATCATAGTATCATAATCATAATAAATTAATAATTATTAAATCATGTGAAAGGGGAAGGGGAATAGGTTGTTAGGACTTAGAAAAATGAGATTTAGACTTAACAAAATTGAATTAGTACTTATGAAATTGGGTTAGACATGAAAGAAAAATGGTATAAATAATTGAATAAATTATAAGAATTTATTTAATTAATATGGTTAGGACATCTTAGGAGTTGTATATTTTATAGGTTTCTATAAAACCCCTTAAACTTTGATATCCAAGAAAAAATAAATATTAAGGGGTGAGATTCCTAAGAAAATCATATTGAATATGTGCATATTGTAATATAAACGCATTATAACATATAAAAATAATAATTTGAGAAAGTACAAGAGGAAAGAAAATATTCTTTACTTTTTAGATGGTTATAATGTGCATTATGACCTGATTTCTATTTAAACTTATTCTATCCATTTTTGTCCCCCATATTTGTGTACTTACCATATTAGACCCCTTAATTAATATTTTAATGTTTTGATTATTTTTGATCCATGATGCATTGTTACAAGTTACAAAAAGTATGATTACCCAAATCTAGTGCAAGAATATGTTGGCAGATGGTCAGCGGTCCCCTCGGGATTTGTGATAAGGGACTAATTGCCTCTTGTGCAATCCATTTCTCTATCGTTTGTATTGGGCATTGATAAATCAATCTTTTGACACAATGGCAAATGTGGGCCAACAATTGGTATCAGAGCATTGTTTCATGGATTTGAATCCCCTCAAGTAATGTTGAGGGGGAGATTGTTGGTAGATGGTCAACACTCCCCTTAGGATTTGTGGAAAGGGACTAACCACTTCATGTACGATCCATGTCCCTACTGTTTGTATCGGGCGTTGATAGATCTATCTTTTGATGCAACAAAAAACATGAGCCAACAAAATAGTCCCATAGATCCTATTTCACAAATTATCTTAGAACAAAATAGGGATAACTTCCATAAATGAGGGGTGATAAAAAATTTACAAGAAAAAACTGGCTTAAAGAAATATACATAAATGAAAATATCATAATATCATAAAATATGAGAAAAGAGAGGAGGGAAAAAAAACCAATAAAAGTGAACCCAACTACCAAAATAGGTGGAAATTAATTGCATAAATATTCCATCCTCTCACATTAGGGCTCACTTGTAACAATCTAATAAGTTTTAAAAAATGTAGGAAAAGTATATAATACCAAAATAAAATAAAATAAAACCTATAATCACACCCCCTTAAGAATAATATAAAAGGGTGACAATATGGGTCCCAACAAATAAATCCTAATGAGATGCTTGAAATAAATTAAAAAAGAGGGGGAAAGTATTAAATTAAATAAAAATAAGACTTACCCTGCTATACAAATCCACTTGGATTGATATTTTAGAGGAATGTAATCAATATTAAAAGATCTCATAAGATCTCTCTCAACCCACTTTATTTTCTATAGATAGTGTCAATGAATGCTATAAGGATGCAGGTTTCTTAGAGAGCTAGTAGCATTGACTTAGGATTAGATGGAATAATTGATATAGATTTTATGAGGGTTTAATTTATATTATTGAGGATTGGTTGATCAATGCATTAGATTTGATTTTAAGATCAAGGGTTGGGAATGGTTGAGAGATTAAGGTTGATGAAAGGTTGCCATGTGTCATTATTAAATTGATGCAATTAAGGAGGATGAGGATCACAGAGAAATGGAGAACTAGGTTTGGCTTTACCAAATCCAAAGGTGGAGAATGAGTAATATCACATGTGTGACGACACATAGGAAAGAGTGGACAAAGACATGTGACTCCTCTCACATATGTGGGATATCACCTAGGTAAGAGAAACTTAACAAGTTCCTTCTCACCTAAAATAATTGATTTGGCTAGGATTTTATTGCATATTTTTATGGATTAGTGGGATATAATTGTGATTAATTAATTAACCACACTTAGGCATGTGAAAGATATTAGTTATTTAAATTTTTAATTAAATTAACTATTTGGGTTGAGATGAAAAAGGGGAGAATTACATATAACAATTTTTCATTTATTTTCTTCTTGTGGGATATGAATGCAAATGTTAAACTTAAATAAATAAACAAAAATATATTTAATTAAGTGTGATGGATAAAGGTAAAGGGGAAAATAATTCATTAAATCATTAGTTTTTATTTAATTAATCAATAGGAATAAGATAAATTCTAATGTTGTTGGATATGGAAAATTTTAGGGTGTTTACAATACCCATTTACATACAAATCCCCACACAAAGGAGAAGTCTCCAAACCCCAAATAAAAGAGAAAAAATAACCTCCAAAGTAGATGGAGAAAAAAGAGGACTAGGTAGGTCTCCTAGATTAGCCTCCCATATCTTCAACAAAGGTTACAAATGAAGAAATTTTGGAAATGGTTTGGTGAAGATATTGTTGTCACATAATACTGCACCCTATTGAACAATATTTTAGTGTTCAAATGACACAATGGAAACAACCTTGAGGTTGTGGGACCTTGCACGAATGAGGGTGAATCTCCAAATAAGGCCAACTTCCTCTTCTAAAATAAGTGTAATTATGTTGGTCTAACCCAACATAATGAAAATCCTATCACTACTCAATCTAACAACTCACAGAGGGAGCCACCACTTGTAGAGGAGTTGGTTGGGACTTGGGGTTTGCATCCCTCGAGGTCACAAGTTCAAATTTTCTTCGTAGTGGGAAAGGAAAGGGTTAGTAAGATTGTGCTAGTTCTTGCTCTGTTAACCCAAGGTATAGGAATGGACTTCGCCCCTAGCCTCTGTGAGGTTAGATAATTTTTTTAGTGAATAAGTATTGAAGGTCTTGGAGATTCATGAGAAGGAGGATTCTAAATCTATGCAAGTTGCTCAATTTTCACAATCTCCAAGTCATCATAATTCTATAATACCCTTAGATGAGGAGCTTGAAGGTTTTCTTAACGAGTCTCTTCTTTGTAGGGCACTTGCTATTAGAGGATATTGCTTCAGAGGTCCTAGGGGAAGTTGAAGATCAGGATGGGCTTTCTTCACTATCTATTTCTCAATCTCCAGTCTCTCCCTCACTCAAAAAATCTCTTGCTAAGAGAGGAAGGAAGTCTTTAGCAACAAAATTGAAAGAGGAAATTGAAATAGGAATTCAAACAACACTGGATATAAATGTGGGAATTGTTGTAAAAAAAAAGAGACCAAGAATAACATGTTGCTCTCCTAGGTCATCATGAAGATAATATCCTAGAATATTAGAGGCATTAATCCCTCTGAAAAGAGAGTCCTTGTCAAGCAATAGTTGGATGCTTGTGGGGTTATGTAGTTCTTCTTCAAGAAACATAAATTTTTAATGAGGCTTTTGCAAATTTTAGTAAGAGTTGTTCCAAATGGAATTCTTTGAATTCAACATCTCAAGGAGCTTCCAGTGGTCTTATTTCTTTATGGATTCCAAGATAGTAAGCATTAGCAACATTACTTGTGAAAAAAATGGCAACTTATGAAAGTTTCCCACTTTGATCTTTCTTTTTGGTTGATAAATGTATATGGCCCGACTAGCTCTGTAGGCAAATTTTTTTTGTGGGATACTTTGAAGAAAACTTTGGATGCACTGGTCCAAGACAAAGTTATTATTACATGTGACTTCAATGCAATTACTTCTTTATCAGAAAAGAATGGTGGGATATGTCCATCCAAAAGGGACATGGAAGATTTTTTTATATTTATTTAGGATAATGCACTTGTTGAAATCATTCCACCAAATGGTAGTTTCACATAGATGAATAGGAGAAAAAAATTTCTTCAAATTGTGGAGAGGCTAGACAGGTTCCTATCTTCTCCAAATTGGGTAGCTAGTGAGTATGTTTTATCTTCAAAAATTCTACCATTTACAACTTTAGACCATTTTGCAATTTCTTTAGTTTTGTCTCCTAAGAAAAAAAAACAATTTGGAAATCATCTTTCAAATTTGAAGCTATATGGTTTTGTCATCCACAATTCATTGATATGTTAAGACAGTGTTGGTTAAATGTATCATTCAACAATGGCTCTCGAATGTACTAGATGAGCAAGAAATTTGATCATTTAAAACAACATATCAAAACTTGGAATAAGCAAGTGTTTAAGAATATCTTTTTGCAGAAAGATGTGGTTTATAAAAGGTTATTAGTTGTTAATGATTTAATTATTGTGAATGGTTTAGACAATGCATTATTTGAGGAACAAGGGAAATTGCAAGATTAGTGGAAAGAATTGCTCTTGTGAGAAGAAGTGTATTGGAGAAAAAAATCAAGGGAACTTTGGTTAAGGGAAGGGGATCAGAACACAAATTTTTTTCATATCTCAGCTCAAGTCAAGAGATCTAAATATTAACTTTTCTCAATTCATGATAGCTCTACAGGAGGTTTGTTAACAAAGGAAGAGGATATACAAAATGAGGGCATAAAGTTTTTTCCAACTTGCTAATTGGTAATAAGGTCGTGTCCCCACAATTATTAAGTGATAGGGAAGAACTTATTCAGGTCATCCCATCTTTAGTATCTCATGAGGAAAATGAGAAGTTAATGGCACCTTTTTCATTACAAGAAATTAAGGATGTTGTATTCTCATTTCCTTCTGATAAAGCTCTTGGGCCTGATGGATTTACTGCATCCTTTTATCAAAAGTGTTGGGATTTTATTGGTTGGGATGTCTTAAATGCTTTAGAGGAATCTAGAAAATTAGGTAGAATGTCAAGGAAATTCAATTTAACCCATATTGCTATCAGTCCAAAGATAAAGTCTCCAAGGACCTTTTCAAATTTTAGGCCAGTCTCTATGTGTAATATGATCTATAAAATATTCACAAAGGCCATTTATCTCAGATTATACCCTCTTGTTTCTAAAATTATATCACAAGAACAAGGGGGATTTGTTCCTGGAAGGGGGACAACATAAGGCACTATTGTTGCACATGAAGTCCTACATTCCATTGTTGAAAACAAGTTGTCTTCTATGATAATAAAATTGGATATGTGGAAAGCTTATGTCAGGGTTGATTGGTCCTTTTTGAATTAGGTGTTACAAAGTTTTGGTTTTTCTCATAGATGGTGTAAGTGGATTATGTCTTGTATTCCAGGTGCTAAGTTTTTAGTGCTTCTTAATGGCTCTCCAGTGGGTTTCTTTGACTCATCTCAAGGGGTCTGTCAAGGTGATTTGTTATCTCCTTTCTTATTCATAATCCTAGCTGATGCTTTGAGTAGGTCATTTTAAAAGCTCATGAGCAAGGATTCATCCAAGGAATAGGTATTTCTTATACACCCTTATCAACAATCCACACTCTTTTTATTGATGATACTTTACTTTATGGGAAAGTGGTGATTGTTGAAGTAGTGCACATCAAGTCATTGTTGGATAAATATACTCTAACCTCTGGCAAAAAAATTAATGAGGGAAAGTCAAAAGTGTATGTGTTTAACACAAAAGTTGTGGTTGAAAAGAAAATTGTGAAGATTCTTGATTTCCAACAATCTCAACTCCCTTGTAGATATCTTGGCATGCCATTTTTTGTAGGGCAGAAAAAAAAAATTTACTGGCAAAAAATTATAGGTACTATTCAGTCAAGTATTTTTTCCTGGAAAGGGAGGTGGTTGTTCTTATCAGGAAGAATATTGTTGGTAAAGTCTCTACTTTTTTCATTACCAAACTATTTTATGTCAGTTTTAAAAGTTGCAAAGGCCATTATTCTTCAAATTCAAAAGTTGATTAGGACTTTTTAATGGACTGGCAATTTAGATAGCAAAAATAAAATTCCTTTAATCTCCTTAGAAACCATGTGTTTGGAAAAATTAAAAGGAGGGGCAAGACTTCATAATTTGGCTCAAATAAACTTGGCTTTAGGTGCAAAAATAGTTTGGTGCATGTACTCAAAGCCATGGTTAAAATGGTGTAGCATCATGCAACACAAATATTTGGACAATTTGTGTCCATCAAGAATTTTTAGTATTTCCAATCCACCTTCAAGATCAACAATGTGGAATTTTCTACTTTCATGTAGAAAAGATATTTTACCTCATCTAACTTGGGAGGTGAATGGTGGTAAGGAGGCTCTATTTTGGAGGGATTCTTTGAATGGATACTCGATCCTTAATACCTTACATAACTTTGAGAGTATGGAAAATGTGTTATCACAATGTTGGGGGTTAAAGGTAAAATATTATGTAAATAAAGTGGATGAAATAACTAGTAAAGTGATGTGGAAGGACTGCTCAAATGACTTGATAGATAGTGAGCTCAAGAGTAGGCTTCTATCTATTCTCCAAGAAAGTATTTTTTTCTTTTCATCAACTCTTGATAGGTTAATTTGGTCAAAAGGGAAATTGGGATGTTATACAATGAAAGAGGGATATAAAGTAATTTCTCAAAATTGTTCTCAAGCAACATGTCAAAGAGCATATAAATTTTTTTGGAACTCAATTTTTTTTCTAAAAGCTGGATGTTTCTCATGGTTAGCTATCAAAAAAAAAATTCTTACAAGTGAGAAGATTGCAAAACTAAAAATACAAGATCCTTTTAAATGTGTTATTTGTGAATAGGAATTTGAAGATATCAATCACTTGTTTTTACTATGTCTAGTAGCTCATGTTTGCTAGTTGTTTGTGGTAGAAAAGTTGAAATGGCATTCTGATTTTCCTGATACTATTTGGAAATTATTTTCTAGCTAGATAGACATTTATAATAACTCCTTTGCTAGCATTTGGTGTATAGTTTCATCCTCAGTACTTTGGGCTATTTGGTGGGTGTTAAATAGGTGCATCTTCAAAAAAGAAAAGCTCAACATTGATTAGGTATTACTCTTATTAGAGTGCTCAATCTTAGAAATAGTAAATGGTTATGTTCAATAATTAAAACAAGTTGATTCTCTCTTTACTAACTATGACTCAAGGATAATGTTATCTTGGCCGCTTCTATTATTGCCTTTTAAAGGGAGCCTACTTCAACCTCATAAGAAACTAGATAGATCTACTATTACTTGGAAGGCCCCACCAAAAGGTATGTTCAAGTTGAATATAGATGAGGCATCAAGGGGAAATCCAAGCTCTTTTGGAGCAGGGGCGATTATAAGGGACTACAAAGGGTTAGTGCTTTGTGCTAAGTCCTTCAAGTTGAAATTTGGCTCTAACAATGTTGTTGAGGCACAAGCGCTTTTGATAGGATTAAATTTGGTGCACACCTTCAAGCTACCCATGATCCAAATTGAAGGGGATTCCTTGATCTTATTAAATTCCTATTGGGATAGTAAGATTGTTTATTGGAAGTTAGGATATACTGTGAAACAGATATGGTCAATGCTTGATAAGCTAGGCCAGTTCCAAATTCTCCACACTTACAGAGAGGGAAATATGGTGGAAATTGTTTTGGCTAATTTAGGTTGTGATCAAGCAGGGGAGGGAGTTACACATGCAGCAGTGATGGGTAAATTGCATCCTATCTTAGAAAATCTAATATCAAAAGAGAAGATTTAAATAATGTTTTAAGGAGTTAGTATATATGCTAATTCATGGGCACAAAAGATCTATGGTGTCAAAATTAAGTAATTTTTGGGCCATCATTTTTGTGGTCACATGTATTTTTGTTCATTTTACTTTCGATGATGGAAGATTCGTGTTTGGGGCTCATTCATGAAAGAGTCAAGTTTGGGGTTCTTTCATCTGAGCGAAATATGTGTGGAGATATTATGATGTGCATTGTAAATTAATTGCCAAGTGTCGAGAAATCATTTATTTGTGAGGACTCATGTTGGATAGGTGTGAAGCTTCAAACTGTTATAGTTGTGCATGGTAATAATGTAAAAATACATGGAAAAGTGTGTGGAAAGATATGCAAAATATGTAGAAAATCAAAATGCATGTGTCAAAGATAGGGATAATAGAAATGTCATCGATTTGGTATGTAGGTTAACAATTTACATCATATTTGCTTAATTTGAGGGAGGATTTCGGTAAAATGAGGAACTATCTATAGTAATGGCAAGTTCATGTGAAGCTTATGGTACGAAGCATAGCTTCAGGTTCCTCGTAAGGAGATGGGCACAAATTGTGTCATCAAGGGCCATATCTAAGGTGTACAAATTTCTCCACTACGTATGCTTCAAGGAAAATTAAACTCATGATGCTACCAGGTAATTGTTTCATGTTAATTTGTGTGTCATGTGTAGGCTATAGGTGTTAAAAAATTATGATTTCATACTTAATTCAAAAGCATGTGATCTGGGTGTATTAATAAATCATTATTTGAACTATTTTCATCAATTTTTTTTCTAAAATCTATAGTAGTTTGGACTAAATTTAGTGCATGTTTCATGTTTCCTTGCCATATAGCTAAATGTGACTAACAAAGTGAATTTTAACAATGTAATGATTACAAAATTTTCAAATCTTTTCATATAATATTTTTTTTGGTATGAGGGTACATTTTGTACAAGTCATGAAAAGATACTTCGTAAAAGGAATTTCAACTTGTCCATGGGAAATAAATATGATAGCTTTTTGTTTAAGCTCACACAAATAAATTTGTTGCTTGTGCGAAGGAATTGATGAACAGTGTGTATGTTTCTCTAGGATAGCTCAAGCAGTGGTGAGCTTTAGGTTCCAGTGCTCACCTGCGTAGCGTGTAGGAGGAGGAAAATGGTTTTTTACCCATGGAACTATAGAGTTTTCATTCCAATCAATGACTGGGAGATTCTGATTTCAGAAAAAATAGGTGATGCAAAACTTCAACTGGTTTTCAAAGGACATTATGCAACTTTCATCAAGAATATTAGAAGGGTAATTAGTGATGAAATTCTGGAGCCAAAGGCAAAAAGGTTAATCTATACATCTCAATTAATTTCAATTTTCATCTCCAATCTATTGGAATTGTTACAAGATGCCAAGTTAGTATTAATTTGCTACCAACAAAGTAGTTAATGAAGAGTTTCTATAAAATGGGGTCCTCGCCAAAGCCTGTTAGAGGTATGATCGGTGGAAGGGCCAGGGTTATGTAGGAGGTTTATTTTCAAGGCACTTTTTTCTTCATCGAACAACATTTCCAATTTTTTTTATTATAATAAACAAATCTTTGTCTTAGCGAACATCTAGCTTTACATTGAATGCACTTAGAAGGTATGTTGCGGAGTTTGATACTGAATTAGCAAAAAAAATAAAAGTAAGAGTTCAAGATATCATGGTTCTTCCAACTTATGTTCATGATACACCTCTACCTCAAGTGCCACATGTAGCAAATGAGAACAACCTCCATCAGTCATTGGAGGCACAAAATATTTAATTAGATGTTGTTGACTAGATTTAGCCAGGGGGATAGTTAATTGACAGAGGGTTTAATCTTAATGACATGCCTAATATTCTTCTTGTTGAAGAAAATATGGTGGAAGAACAAGGTGAAAATGATCACCTAGTGCAGATGGAGGAGCAACTTGTTCGTGGACCGTGGTCCTTTTTTTGTTTCCTGTGTTATTAGTTCAAGCCTCTACGAAGTATATTTTGATAAAGGTGTAGTTTGGTTGACGATAGGCAATTTTTGTTGTTAGAAAAGGCTCTAAATCTAATGCTAGTCAATGCCTTGTTATGAAATGGGATTGTAATGGGTCTTTAATAGGGAGGTTGAAAATCGAAGGTTGTTATAAGTTGGATATGAAACTCCTATTATAAATAGTCTATTATATCAATATAAATATATATAGGCAATATGCCTTTTGCTGAAAAAAACAACTCATAGAGGAAAAGGGATGGAAGGATAATATAAAATGAAAGAAGGTGATGTACCAAGATAGAAATGTGTTTCTTCTTTGCTTCAAATTGCACAAAATATCAACAAATTAGCTAAAACAAGCATTCAAACATGAATGTAAGAGATTTTTACTCAAACATGCAAAAAATACCTATGATATTAGTAATATTTTATTGATATTAGGCATAAAATCCAAACTTTACAATGGTAGCATGCAAGATGCACGGTCTACAAAAGAAAATTGTGAGAGGAGCCCAAAAGAAGAACCTTGAAAATGAATACATTCAAAACCCAACCCTAACCTAGCTAGGGTTACAAATCTAATCAATAAGCATGATATTTACTCAAAAATTCATGCCTAGAACAAGCATGACATGAATGAAAGGAGCCCTCATCAAAAATGTGACCAAGGCATAGATCAGAGTGAAAATTCAACAAGATATAATGAATGATCATGGGTGCCCATACTTGCTGTGAGAAATCACACCAAAAGGAGCCTAGAGAAGAATAAACTTGCACACCATCCATCTCACCATAAATATTTTCTAGGAAAATTTATCCAAATCCTTCATAAAATCCATGATTTGTTTATGGGAATGGTTAGAAGGGACATACAATAGTAGTGAATTAGTATGCGTATACAGTATGGTGTCCACCAAATCTACTAGAGAAGTCATGGAGAGCATTAAAATTCATCCTCAAACCCTAAAAGGTCAAGTCTAGTAGCTGGGATTTGGTTCGCATTAATGGAATTTGGTGAAGAAAATACACGCCCAAAATGTGGATCATCAGGGAATTGGGCTTGAAATAACCTTCTGCAAGACTTTAAAAAAAAAGGGTGTTGAGCCTTGAAAAATAATTTCATTGGATGTTACGGGTTGGGCTTTTGGTGGTCGGGCATTGGCCTTTCTACATATTGTCTTCATTGAACCTCCAACTTTAGTGTGTCGATGATCGAGCATTGGACCGTCAGGCATTGGGCATCAAGCCTGATGCTTATTGCATACTTAGAAGAAGGTGGAGTAGGGAACTGAGAAAATGAAAGAAAGGGATCAGGGGTAAGAGGGAAGGCTTACCTTCGAAACTAGAAAAATGACACTTAGTCACTTTTTGAGAGAAAGAGGGGAAGTGAGAAGAAAAATATAAGGAGAAGGAAAGAAGGAGAAGGCTTTGGAGGTTGGACCTCAAACCGTTAGAGGTTAGAGGTTGAATTGAAGCATTACCTCTTACCTAAAGAAGGTGAGGGCTAAAAGGTAAGAGTGAACGCCGAAGGCTGAGTGCTGAAGCTCGAAGAAGAAAAGTGTAAGGAAGAGAAGAGGGAAGAGGGAAGAGGGAAGAGGGAAGAGGAAAGAGAGAGGACTAAAGGCTGAAGGCCAAAAAGAGAAAGGAAGGCTCAAAGAAGATTTCATCTAATGATAATGTTGAACCTTCCAAGATTGAGTGTCGAGATGTCAGGTGATGATCGACAAAGGGAAAGAAGGTAAAGGGGAAGGTCGAAGGTCGACCCCCAAAATTTGATAGAAGAAGAGAAAAAAATGAAGGGAGATATCGGTAAAGGGTACCAGGTAAGGCTAGAGGCCAAAACCCAAAATACTTGGAGGAAAGATGGAAAGAGGAGTAGGGAAGGAGAAGGTGGGTAATTAATATTTCAAAACCTCAAAAATCCAGGACTTAGTCAATTTTAGGGACACTTCAAGGGAAACACATGCAAGATGACCCATGGAAGTTTACTCAAATGAAATATTAGTGATGGGTCATCAAAGGGGGCCATAAAATGAAAGCGTATATCAATAATATAAAAAAATGTTAAGAATTAGTGGAGATCAATAAAAAAATTATGAATAAAATCCCTAATATAGTCCATATGAACCTTTATATATGTGGTCCAATTGACATGGATAAGGTTCTATAAAATGCGAATAGAATTTTGATTATCATAAAATATGAGAGATTTGTTGGAGTGAAAAGACACTAAGAGGGGGGGAGGAATTAGTGTTATTAACCTCTTTATCAATTTTAATAGAAACTATAATAAACCAAATCTATGCTCTCATTTATCAATGATAAACTCATTTATGTATTGAATGCAATCACATAAACTGAAATGAGAATAGTGAAACATAACATTTTAAAGAATTAAAGAACTAAATCAAATGAAATACAAATACTCAAATAGACATAAGATGTGCTGAGTGGAAAACCCTCCTGGGGTAGAAAAACTACTCCTTAAGCTACTACCTTTTCCAGGCTTTCATTTCAATAATCATTTTTGACAATGCCTCATAGGCTGATTTCTAAGCACCAACTCAAGGAGCACCAACCCCTCTTTTTAGAGACACCAATCTCAAGGAGCACCCACCCCTTTTATGTTTATCAGTACTACATAAAATGATACAGAGGATCTCTCTATTTCCCAGATTTCTGTCAAGTGCCTCTTGACAAACAATGTGTAGAATTCTCAAATGTCAAACATGACACTTTAGAGTTCCACCCATTATCAAGCCTTAAGACAACTTGACGAAAATCTCATTAAGTTTTTCAAATACTATCTCAATACAACTTCTCATCAAAACCTGTATTCTCAGCGATCTGCCTACACTTTTTTTTCCTCACACACTCTATTTCATACATTTTCCATGATAATGTTCAAAATAGTTAACTCACTTTTTTCCCCAATTTTTTATAGCAAAAAATAATTATCCTATTTCTCCAATGTTTTAGACTGCACTGCTCTTTTTCTTTTTAGTTTTTATAGTGAAGATAAAGCCCTAATCTCTCTGTTTTCATCTTTTTACAGAAAACATCATTACATTCAAGGAAGGTTACAATTTTTCAAAGAATAAAACTAAAATGATTATCAGGTTACCAAACTTCTATCGAGAAAAAATGCCAGGTGTTTTAGAGTTCCTATGGGAAAGATCTGTAAGAGAAATTATTCTGACAAGAATAACCAAGCAACATGCACAAATAGAGAAATGCCTGATTACCCATGGTTTCCTTCTCAAGAAGCCTGCACAAGTAGTGCTTAACGAACCAACATTAAGATAATACATATTCCATCAAAAAATAGCCATTGAAATTACTGCTTGAAAAAAGTAACTGAAACACAATGCTTTATAACCAAAATCTTTTAATCATGCTTTTAAGAATAGTAGAAAATGAACCCATGTAAGAAACTGAATAGATTTGAAGACCTCATGATTACGCACAGATTCAAAGTCACTATTCATTAAATGACATGATAACCTTCAATAAAAATGTAGTCAAGATTTGGAGCAATCATTTCAGATTTAGCCATGAAAGGAATAGACTTATTTTTCACCTTTTTCTTTACCATAGAAATCTTGTCTCAAATTAACCTTGCCTGAAAAGTAACAGATCTTCTAAGTAGAGAAAAAGATGAATACTTGAGAATAGTGAAGGAAATGATGTCACAAAAGTGTTTACCATATTTGCAGAGAAGTTGAGCAGCCCGAGTACCTTCCTTATGGCGAGCTTTTACCCAATGACAAGATCCAGTCAGAAGATGAAACCATTGTAATGGTCTTACAAAAATCCCCATACGCTATCCAAGGTCAGTAAACCAGTAACATGCACAGTGAAATGACCGAGAGTATGATTCCATGGTGGTGGCCAGATTAGGGTTCGAAACCCTTCGAACAAGAGAAGCAAAATAATGACCTAAAATTCCAAAAGAAAAATCACTCGATTTCCTTTACAAATATTGATAATTGTTTGGAGTCTAAAAGGACAGTCATGATTATTCATAAACTCATAATTCCCTTTGAAATCCGCGGGCAAATCAAAGACTTGCATGCCGACAAGCATTACTACTTTTAACTATTTTAGACAATGTGAAATCATTGACCAAGTTAAGCTTTGAAGAAATTGATATGACTACCTTACATATCAAATGTCGATTTCCTAAGGCATGATTGTTTCCAAATGATCAAAGTTAAGTCACATCCAATGTGATATAAAACATTAATCAAAAAACTTTATACCTACTATCAGCCTTGAGGCCTAAATAAATATCAACTAATAGACCCGATTCAAATGCTAATAAGAGATCAAATTTTATACCTTTACCCACGGTCAATTTGCCACCTTACAAAGTCATGTATACCCAAAGACTTGTGTTGACCAAGAAGCCAAAACATATGCATAGGAATGATCACATGTTTACCAATGATCCAAAATGATTGCCACCAATAAAATGCCATATATACTCAAAGTATCCAAAGCCTTGTGAAGTGTAATAAAGGATGAAATACATGTTAAATTCACAATTCCATTCCACATACCATAAACCATTATCAGTTGATTAAGGAAACCCAATAGGGTTTTCTTAAAACTAAAAAGCAAACTACACTCATAAACCCAAGCATCAAGAACCATAGATCATTACCTATAGAACATTGAACATGCCAAAGATATATAATCAAGTGAATCAAAACCATGTCACCTGATCAAGGAACATAAACTAGTAACCAAAAACCGAGATCTGCACATGGAGTCAAGATATCAGTGCCACCCAAGATAATATCAAAAGTGAAGTAAACATGCCAAACATAAACGAAGCAGATCAACCAAGTAAACCACCAAGATGCCAGACTATAACACATATTTTCATCAAGGACAAATTAGCACAAGAGAGATTCAACAAGATTGGAATTTGAATTAGATACCAAACTCAATGAGAATGTGTTGAAGCTAAATGGCCTTAGTTCTAAAATTTACAACACTGTGGTACTCAGCCTTAGTAGAATATAAATTAATATTTAGCATATAGTGGAATTTTAATCTTTATAATTAACCACCTATTGTGACACCTAGTCAACTCAACATGATCACTACTAAATGATGAATCCAATAATTGTGAGTACCCTATTTTTAGTAGAAAATCTACTTGGTTTTTTTCTAGTATAGATTAATGGTATATTTTATAAATTGAGAGACCATGAAAATGACACAAGTCAATTATATGAAACTACCAACAAGTTTTTGATGAAAAATGGCATCAACCAATAATAATAAATACTATGCTTCAAGTTCAACTCTAGAAAAGGGATTTGGATTAGAATTATAGTAATCTAAATGGAACTATGAGAGAATACATACTTGGATTACACAATACTAATATTTTAAGTCCAATAATATATCCCAATCTCAAGAATATAATAAAATAAACCCAAGTTTTCATACTATAGTAAAGGATGAATAATTTCTTATGATTATTAAGTCATTATTATAAAAAAATAAAATTAGGATAGAACCATATTGCCATAAGATCTAGATAATTAGATCAAAATAATATTTGGGTAGCTCCAAGCTTGAGAGACTTATTTGAGGCCATATATATGTTTCCTAAATTTTTTAATAGTAGTAGGATCCTATAAAAAAATATAATTTTTCTATATATATCCTTCTCAAAATCTCCATGAATAAAATACATCTTCCTATCAATTTGACGAACCTCTTAGATATATTCTATACTAATATCAAGTGTGAGTTATATAAAGTTCATATTTGTAATTAATACAAAGGTATTAGTGAAGTTACTACTATGAAATTGTGATAAACCCTTTGTGACTAGAAATGATTCAATGTATCCAAAAATATAATAAAGTAGAATAATATTTTTAATATGAAAAACCAAAACCTCTATATTATTCTTCAAAAAATCAAAAATATAAATAATATTATTTACTTTAAAATTAATTTGTTTCTAATAAAATAAATCTTAAATTTCTCAAATTTATAGTTTAAATAATTTTATTTTAAGTTATTATGGATCTAAAAAATTATCTCATAACTTATATAATAGTAAATGTGTCTATATATTTGTTTTTAGAACAATATCACAATATATTTCTAAATTATTAAGTTTTAGAAATTCTTAAAAGATAAATATAAAATATAAATTTTTTACCTTGAATGCTCAAAATTGGATATAATAAAATCTTGTGGTGATGCGGGACTTTCCAAAATAACCAATCTAAGAAAATGGTCTCAAAGAGATTCCTAAATTAAAAGTTATGGTATCTATACATTTTGGCTCCCATATCATTCTCCTCTAGTATGAAAAATATAGCTCTAGTGAGTTGCTTTGAATAATTAGTCGATAGGCTATTGTGGATGGGAAATTCCATCAGATTCGTCTGATGTCTAATACTGAGAATTTTCTAAAGTTTTTCGGCAATGGTTTTAGGTGGTAGACAATGGGAGTGAGGCCCCCTATACTGTGCACGGTATCCTCAATAAATTAATTTAAATGTTAGTGAAATTAATAGGAATGGGGAAGGTATGGTACAAATGGTCAAAGGGCATGGCACCCCTATCCACAAATGGCAAAATTCTAAGAATTGTGTGGAAAAATTGGTCCAAGGAACCTTCACAATTTTGGTTTGGTTTACATGTTAAATGGGGTCTAGTTTTGGATAATGACACCTTATGTTTGTAATAAGGTAGAGATGACCAAATTTGTGATGTAAATAACATTATCAGGTAGTGTTAGGGGTGTGGTCTCAATAATTACAATTAGGATTGCATTTTTGTAAAGTTGATTAGTGTAATTTTGTGTCAAAATGAAGGGTAGTTGGAAGTTGAAGAGTCAGGTCTTTTGAAATTCAATTGTAGAAATTGGAAGAGGATGTGAAACATGTTAAAAATATTGAAAAAAATTCGAGCATGGTTGGAAAAAGAAGATCTTGAAGATTGAATACATAAATACTCTATTTTTGTGTTGTTTTATGAAAATCTTTGTGTTTTATGTTCTGTACGGTCTCGTACCATCAGTGTTTCATGTGAGACATTTGAAATCCATTGGTGTCTGGTCTAAGCTTTCATTTGATTGTAATTTTATAGGTTTTCACTAAGAATCAAGGAAGAAAAGAAAGGTTTACTGTAAATAGAGGTTTAGCTAGGGTTTTGAAGGGTTTGATAGAAAATGAAGTCTTAAAGGCCATTCCACCATACTGTAGTTGAATAAGCTGATGGAATGGGCCTGCTAGAAGCTAGGATAGGTTTTTTTGTGTTTTTTAGGTAGGGTGGTGTGAAGTATGTGGATTATCACGTGCTTCAAGGTTGGCAAATTAGTTTTCCAATGGTGAATTTACTAGTTTTTGGGCAGGGTAGGGAGATTATGGACTGTCTAAAGAAAACCAACATGAGAAATGTTAGTTTTGTGACCGATTCTTAGTGTGCATGAAGGTTTTAAGGATAGGGGAGTGAATTTTGGTGGACCTCCTTTGAGAAAGAGGCCTAATTAGGCCATTGTGAGGCGTTGAAGGGCAGGTTGTGTTGTGACAGTCCAAAACAACCCTACCAGAGAATTTGATATGTTAAGAAAAAACTTAAAGGGTCCCTGAAAATGTGTTCATGAAATGGTGAAGTGGCCTGCAAGTGGAGATATAGTTGAATGAGTGTGTCTCCAAGGCTACAAGCAAATATGTGGCTTAACTAAAGAATTTTCCCTAGGACTTATTTGGGACCTTCCTAATTAGTTGGAAATTGTTTGTTGGAGTCCATTACCACTCTATCTTACATCAGGTGGTATCGGAGCTTAGGTTGTAGGTCTTTGAAGGAGAAATTAGTGTGAAGAAGAGAATTGGAAAAGAAAGGAATTCAAGATGCCCCCAAAAGGTGGTTCAGTTGTTGCAAGGAAATTAAGATCCCTGAGAGAGGCTCAAGAAGCCATGGTAGATAGGATGAAAGCACTAGAAGTCAGAGAAAGGAGAGGTAAGGGTGTTGCAGTAGATAGTGACCCTGAAGAAGAGCAAGAGGGAGAAAGTGAGAATCCCCTACAAGGACCACAAGAGGAGTTGGATCCTGAAGAGAGAAAGTTTCTAAAAGTGATTAAGGGTGCAAAAGGTGAGGCTTATGATGTCAAGATGGAACTACCTATGTACAATGGTAAAATGGATGGAGAAGGAAGTCATTGAGTGGATATATGCCTTGGAAAACTACTTTGAATATAAGGAAGTAGAAGAAGATAAAAAGTTCAAGTTTTCCAAAACTAAATTGAAGGGACCAACACTAACCTGGTGGAACTAGACCCAAGAGGAAAGGACAAAGAAGGGTAAGCCCAAAATCAACTCATGGTACTGAATGATATAAAATATAAAGGCACAATTCATGCCAACTGATTATGAAATCTAGGTGTTTAGGAGATTGCAAAACTTAAGAGAGAAAGAGATGGATGTAGCAACTTACACTGAATAATTTCACAAATTGAATATAAGGTCTGGTCACATGGAGAATGAAAAAGAGAAAATTGCAAGATATTTGAATGGTTTGAGGTCATCCATTCAAGAGGAGTTAAGTCTCTCCACTCCTAGGACAGTAGAGGAGTGTTTTCAAATGGCCACCAAGGCTGAAGAGAAGATTTAAAATAGGCAGGAGAAATAATTAAGGGGTAGAGGTAGCCCTGGAGGAAGAGGTTTTCAAAAGACACTAAATGAACAAGGCACTACTCAATAGTCAAGTGGGGAAAGAAGGGGAAATTTTAGAGGAAGAAGGCTAAGAGGTAGGGGTAGATTCAATGGAAAAACAAGAGGCTCTAATAATTTCTCAGGAAAGTGTTTTGATTGTAATCACTATGGACACCCTTCATGGAAGTTTCCAAATAAGAAGGGCAAAAACTATCAAAGTGGAGAAAGAAGAACTCAACTTGTTCATGAAGAAGTAGAGGCAGAAAGTGAGAGTTCATGTGTAGGTCCTTCAACTCTCCATGCCAAACTATAATTAGGGGAGTCTCTGATGATTATGAGGACATTGATTAAAGTGTCAACTTCAAAGGAGCCACCTCAAAGGAAATCTCATTTTAGGACAACTGGCAAGGTCCAAGGAAAGGTATGTAAGGTTAGAATTGAATCTAGCTCCATAGATAATATAGTATCTATAGAAATGGTAGAGAAATTCAAGTTGAAAAGAATACCCCACTCCAATCCATACAAAATTTCATGGTTAAACAAGGGGCAACAGGTTCTTGTCAATGAGAAGACCTATGTAGAATTCTCAATAGGGCCTTATAAAGATAGAATACTTTTTGATATTGTACCCATGGATGTGTGCCACCTACTCCTTGGTAGGCCTTGGCAATATGACCGAAAGGTACAACATGATGGCTTCAAGAATACATATCAAATTGAAAAGGATGGTGTGCAAATCATATTAGAACCCCTACAAGAAGATGAGCATACAAACCATGAAGGACCTAGTGTAATGGTTGTAAAGGAGAAGGAGTTCCTAAAGGGTTTGGAGGAAGAGAAGGTTGGTTTTCCCATTGTTGGAAATCCACTTATGAATGTAGTAGCGAATGGCATAGATGAAGAAGTTCCTAAAGAGGTTCAAACCTTGCTTGAAAGATATGAGAACATTGTGGTGAAGGAATTTCTAAGTTCATTGCCTCCAATATGTAATGTAATTCATCATATTGACCTAATCCCTAGTGCAAGCCTTCCCAATAAGGCAACATATAAATGACACCTCAACAAAATGAGGAAATCAAAAGGCAGGTGCAAGAGCTACTAGACAAGGGTTTGGTGAGAAAAAGCCTTAGCCCATGTGTTGTGCCAACTATTTTGGCACCCAAAAAGGATGGTGAATGGAGATTTTGCACAGATTCAAGAGCTATTAACAAGATAACCATTAGGTATAGGTTTCCTATACCTTGGATGGAAGACCTCATGGATAGTTTGGTAGGGGCAAGGTACTTTTCCAAAATAGATTTGAAAAGTGGCTATCACCAAATAAGAATCAAAGAGGGCGATGAATGGAAAATGACTTTCAAGACTAATGAGGGCCTCTATGAGTGGATGGTGATTCCCTTTGGGCTATCCAATTCTCCTAGCACATTCATGAGACTCATGAATGAGGTGCTAAAATATTTCATTAAAAAATTTGTAGTAGTGTATTTAGATGACATCTTGGTATTCAACAAGACAAGGGAAGATCACTTGGAACACTTGGACAAAGTTTTGGGAAAGATGCATGAAGAAAAGCTCATGATCAACTTTAAGAAGTGTGAATGGATGAAGCAAGAACTGATATATTTAGAATTTGTGATCTCACGAGGAACCTTGAAGATGGATCCCATGAAATTTGAAGCCATTATTAACTATCCTACACCAAAAATAGTTGGGGAAGTCAAAATTTTCCATGGTCTCGCAAGCTTCTATTAGAAGTTTATAAGGGGATTCAGTCATACAATTGCAACTATGATATACACCATCAAAGGGGAGAAGAGAAGAAAATTTCAGTGGATAGAGGAGGCTGATCAAAGCTTTGAGTACCTCAAGAAAAAGGTAGCACAATAACCAATCCTTACATTTCCTAATTTTTCTAAGGTATTTACAATAGAATGTTATGCTAGCAATTTGGCCATAGGGGTGGTATTAAGTCAGGAGGGGAAACCCATTGCATTCTTTAGTGAAAAATTGAATGAGGCAAAGAAAAAATATTCATCATATTATTTAGAAATGTATGCTATGGTGCAAGCACTTAAAAAGTGGAGGCACTATCTGTTACCCAAGGAATTTGTGGTGTTCATAGACAATCATGCACTGAGTTTTCTGAACAGTCAAGATAAATTGAGCCACAAGCACATGAGATGGGTGGAATACCTACAAGATTACACATTTACTATAAATCATAAGAAGGGACAAGCCAACAAAGTGGCAGATGCTCTAAGTAGGAGGGCAATGCTAGTGCAAGAAATGCAGCTCCAAAGTGTGGGTGTAGACTCACTAAGAGGTATGTACAAATCTGATGAAGACTTCCATGATATATTTTTTGTTTGTGAAAAATCCCAAGGATCATTTTATAAGGAGTATGAGGATTGTGTACTGCAAGATGGGCTACTCTTCAAGGGGTCTCAATTATGTATACGTAGGTGCTGCATGAGGGAGAATTTGGTGAGGGAGAAACATAGTGGGAGCTTAGGAGGGAATTTTGGTTCTGAAAAAACCTTAGATCAGATCAGAAGACTTTATTACTTGCCTAAGATGCACTTGGATGTGAAGAAGTATGTAGAAGGGTGTTTTATATGCCAAAGAGAAAAAGGGACAAGCTCCAATGTTGGTTTATATCAACATTTTCCCATACCAAGAAGACCATGGGAAGCAATAAGTATGAATTTTGTTTTAGGACTTCCAAGAACTTCAAGAGGATATGATAGTGTGTATGTGGTGGTAGATAGGCTTAGAAAAATGGTACACTTCATTGCATGCAAATCAAATAATGATTCCTCCCATATTGAAAGTTTGTTCTTTAAGGAGATAGTGAGAATACATGGGCTGCCACTGTCAATAGTGTCTGACAGAGATGCAAAATTCATTGGCCATTTTTGGAGAACATTATGGAAAAAGTTGGGAACTAACTTAACCTTCAACTCTTCCTACCATCCTTAGACTGATGGGAAAACTAAGGTTGTTAATAGATCATTGGGAAATCTACTGAGATGTTTAACTAAGTAGCACTATCGATCATGGGATCTGATCTTACCACAAGCAGAGTATTCCTATAATGACTCAATCAATCAGAGTATTGGTATAAGTCCATTTGAGGTTTCTATGGGATGTATCCAAGGAGTGTTTGTGAGTTAAGGAACTTGATTCAAATGAGCAAAAGGAGTGCTCAAGGTGAGAATTTTGTTGTGGTTATGCATGACATACAGGAGCAGGTCAAAGAGACACTTCAAAAGAATGTGAACAAGTATAAAGAGAAGGTATGTCCAATTCAAAGTGGGAGATCTAGTGTGGGCACATCTAAGAAAGGAAAGACTACCTAAGGGGAAGTATAAAAATTTGATGATGAAGAAGATAGGACCATGCAAGGTGGTCCACAAGTATGGAAACAATGCTTATGAGATTGAACTCCCACAAGGAGTTGCCATCTCACCAATTTTTAATGTGACTGACCTATATCCCTTCAAGGGAACTATTTTTATAGGTAAAGAAGTAGGTGAACCTGAAAATAATGGAGATTGGATCAAATATCTTCCACCCACTCAACTAATGAAGCTTGAAGCTATCTTGGACTCAAGGGAGGTGAAAATAACAATGGGGAAGGTATATAAAGAACAATTGGTAAAGTGGCATGGACTACCTGAGGAAGATGCAACTTGGATTTTTGAAGAAGAAATTGCTCAACATGGATTCATTGTTGAAGACCTCATTTCATCAGGAGGATGAAATCCTTTCCTCCCTGGGTGTATGGTGTAGGGCACCTTCACAGTTTTGGTTTGTTTTACAGGTTAAATGGGGTCTAGTTTTGGATAATGACACCTTATGTTTGTAATAAAGTTGAGATGAACAAATTTGTGATGTAAAGAACATTATTAGGTAGTGTTAGGGGTGTGGTCTTGATAATTACAATTAGGATTGCATTTTTGCAAAGTTGATTAGTGTAGTTTTGTGTCAAAATGAAGGGTAGTTGGAAGTTGAAGAGTCAGGTCTTTTGAAATTCTATTGTGGACGTTGAAAGAGGATGTGAAACATGTTAAAAAGCTTGAAAAACATTCAAGCATGGTTGGCAAAAGAATATCTTGAAGATTGAATACATAAATACTCTATTTTTTGTGTTGTTTTCTGAAAATCCTTGTGTTTTTTGTTTTGTATGGTCCCGTACCATCTTTGTTTCATGTGAGACATTTGAAATCTATTGGTGTCTAGTCTAAGCTTTCATTTGAATGTAATTTGATAGGTTTTCCCTGAGAATAAAGGAAGAAAAGAAAGGTTTAATGTAAATAGAGGTTTAGCTAGGGTTTTGAAGGGTTTGATATAAAATGAAGTCTTAAAGGCCATTCCACCATACTGTAGTTGTTTAAGCGAATGGGTCTATTATAAGCTAGGATAGGTGTTTTTGTGTTTTTTAGGCAGGGTGGTGTGAATTATGTTGATGTAGCATGTGCTTGAAGGTTGTCAAATTAGTTTGCCAATGGTGAATTTATTGGTTTTTGGGTAGGGCAGTGAGATTATGGACTATTTGAAGAAAACCAACATGAGAAATGTTAGTTTTGTGACTGATTTTTAGTGTGCATGAAGGTTTTAAGGATAGGGGAGTGAATTTTGGTGGACCTACTTTGAAAAAGAGGTCTAATTAAGCCATTGTGAAGCGTTGAAGGGCTGGTTGTGTTGTGATAGTCCAAAACAACCCTACCCAAGAATTTGATATGTTGAACAACAACTTAAAGGGTCCCTAAAAATGTGTTCATGAAATGGTGAAGATGCCTGCAGGTGGAGATATAGTTGAATAAGTGTGTCTCCAAGGCTACAAGTGAATAGGTGACTTAACTAAAGAAGTCACCCTAGGAGTTATTTTGGACCTTCCTAATTAGTTGGAAATTGTTTGTTGGAGTCCATTACCACTTTGTCTTACATAAAAAATAAACCCCAATATTTCCTTAAAAATATCATGATCCCTACATTGGTGGACACATGCAAATTTGGTAAAAAATGCAAAGACAAAAGATGACATGAGAAAGAGAGAATAGAGGAGATGAGGGAAGCAAGCTCGGTGGGAGGAGGCAGAAAAGGCGTAACTGTTTAGAGCTGGAGGGATAGGGAGAATGGAGAGGATAAAAAAGTGTGGTGTCATGGAATGCAGTGAGGAGAAGTTAGTGCATAGGCATGTTGAGAAATGGGAAGATAGTTGAGAAGGAAGAGAATGGTGATGGGAGAGGAAAAGGCCAAATGGAACACAAGAATAGAAGGAAAATAATGAGAATTCAAAAAGGATGGGTTTTTTTTTGGGAAGAAAAGAGAATGTGAGCAGAAAAATTCAGCAGAAATTTGATTGAGAATGTGATGCAGAAGGTAGTGAGTAAGAATATGTGGAGGAAGCAACTGAAAATTGGGATTAAGAGTGATAGAAAACACATGAAGTGTCACTAGTTTTCTCCATTGTTGTAGGTGTTCTTCTTACGAAACTCTAATCCTAGTTATTGTTTTCTCTTGCCACGTTTAGTGGTATGAATTTAAGCATTGATTAGAATGAATATGATAGTTCTTAATTCATTTCCAGGCTTTGTAAATGATCATTTTAGTATTACATAAGGAAAAATGTTGTATGGTGTTGGATTATTAAGCATTATCAATGATTTGGTATTCATTTTCATGCATTTGAATCTTCAAATAGGCAGTCATATATTTCTTTGAAATTGTGTTCTTTTGGTGAACTTGAGACTATTGGGATTGTACTTTCTATCTTGCTCACTATGCATCCTACAAGCAAGCCATACCGTCATAGAAGCATATACTTTGCGCTTTTTAGTGGAATTTTCCCTTCAAAATTGGCACAAAAGGTTTGTATTTGTTTGCAGATTCAGATTGAAGGATTTGAAGGATATTTTATAAGAGTTTAGGGTGAATTCATTTTTGCAACAACCTTCAGCTTGGTT
Source organism: Sequoiadendron giganteum (assembly GCA_007115665.2). Lineage (NCBI taxonomy): Eukaryota > Viridiplantae > Streptophyta > Pinopsida > Cupressales > Cupressaceae > Sequoiadendron > Sequoiadendron giganteum. The sequence continues at coordinate 954,888,525 of CM021100.1, forward strand.
GTACAACAACATAGAGGAAAGTGGGCTCCATTTGGACTAGTTTGATCTCCTTTATGGCTTCTATCTCATTCATTATTGGTGCATAGGGTTGTAAAACACATTTTTACATATGTTTGAGTGAGATCATTCATTTGTATTTAATTTGGAGGTAATTCATAGTACTTATATTGCTGGTCCATGTATAACGGACATATAAAGTTGAAGAAATTCAAATGGGTATTGTCACTATAATTCATTTTGAGTGATTTTATGAGGTAGGTCATTGTTATTTTGTGCATATCTATTATACTTGGGTTTTCTTATGCAATGCACTTTTTATTGTGCGCAAAAAGATTTTATTGTGCATATCTATTATAGTTGAATATATGCCTTTAGTTGGGTTTGTTTGTGCAATGTAATTTTTATTGTGCTTAGAGTTTGTTGGGTCTTTTGTTGCCGAGATTTTTAATTTAACAAAAGGCATATTCTACCTTATCTTGACTTCTTCCTAAAAATGCTTTTCCTCAACATTGTAACTTATTTATTATGTCATTGGTATGATGCACTTTGGGCCACATGAGGCCCATATTGAATGTCTCCCTTCTCTTTTGCATCTTAAAAGAAAACAATTTGTGGAGTGTGATTTGGCATAAGACCTATTCTATGCTTGTTATATTATGTTTTTGATTGGTCATTTCTCTCTCTTCTGTAATGTTTATATTTTCTCTTATATTTCTTGTTCTTCCTCAATTTCATTATAATATTACTGGGAAGATTCTTCATTTTCTTATGTATGTTATTTGTCTTTGTGATTAATATGTTATGGATACAAATATTATGGGTTCAAAACTCATAGGGTATGGCTCTTTTTAGTAGATTGCAGAATAGAAAAATAGGTACTGTAACCCTGTGAAGCAAAAGATTAGATACCAAAAAACAAAATATTTTTTGCTCTAGAGTATGTTTATTGTAGCCATACTTATTGTAACAATAATTTACTTGCATGGAGTGGCTGAAAGAAAAATCAACAGTGCTCTTCTTTTGGAAATAAAAATATCACAAATGTAGCCAAAAACTACATCTAGCTAAACAACAAAAAAGGAAATATTTTTAATTAGAATGTTGTGGATGCTAACCCAATTGATGTTGAGAGTAGTACGATGATGTTACTTGGAAATATAAGCAATCAGAGCTTTTCCAAGGCTTATTTGAGATGTTTACTTGGAAATTTGAGCCATTTACTCCGAAAGTAGGGCTATCCTTGGTCAACCATGACTTGTTTACACATAAATCAAAGCTTTGTGATGAAGAAATCTGTTTTTTTTAAAGGAAGGTCTAAAAATCCCAAAAAAACATGGTTTTTGATGCTATCCCTTTGGCTTTTAATGAAAATATTTGTTCTGAGGTGAAAAAGAAGTCTACAAATCTCTTGAAATCTCTGGTTTTAATGGATAAATCCACTTTGATTGTAGAAAATTTCTTTCATCCTTCAATTATCTACTCCTAATATGAAGAAATCTGCCCTCTATGAAGGGAGAAGTTTGATTTTGATGAAAATAATTAGATAAATCTGAAGTATTCTTAGAAAGTTTTAAAGTAAATAATGTTTGAGTAAATAATTAGATAAATCAAAATTATTCTTAGAAAGTTTTAAAGTAAAATAAAATAAATTAAAATAAACGATAATAATTAAAATAACTTTAAATAAAAGATAATAATTGTTTATTAACATTTTGAAGATATGTTGTTCTTCAAACCCTAGCGAGAAGAAATCTTTTCATACAAGCAATGGGGTGGATGTAAGGAAAAAAGTATATAATTGTTGGGTTTACGCTGATCTTTTTCAAGTGTAGTTGAGGGTATTGAAGTAAATTTGAGAGTGTGATCATACCAACTACGGATAGCAAGGCAAAAATTTAGTAGTGAAGGTTTATTGGGTGTGTGTTTATTCTTGAAGTAGAGTCATTATGGGAGGTTGTGTGTTAAATTTGGGTAGAATTATTAGAGATTCACTTTAGTACATACAGGGAAAAGTGGCTCTAAATGTTCCTTATTTCCAAGGATGCAGTGATCTCTTATTTAATTTATCTAATGAAGATGGTGAGAAGTGAGTAACACATCATGTCGAGGTGGGGTTAACCAAGCATCAACCATAGATGAGCTATTTCTCTCTTCCTATACTTCATATCCTTTCAAAAAAAATTTAATGTTTCTCACTGAAACATTTCACTTTGGATCTCCATCCCTATAACTAAGTGACAAGCATAATATACCCAATTCTACTATAAAATTTAGGTTGTGGAAAAGTTAAAAGAGGCTTTGGTAGCTATAGTTACAATAAAATGATGAAATAATAATATGCCATTGATGTTCACAATGATTAAAATTTATTGGGAGACAAATATAGCATTTTATATATGGTTGTAATTCAAGTTCAATGTTCGTTCTTATTTTGGTTTCCTTATTATTAGTGTCATAATGTAGAAAATGAGAGATTAATTATGCATCTTTAGAGGACTTCAAACCATGTCTTGAACTTTAAACTAAGAATATTAATAATTTATCAAGTAAAGCGTGTAAATTTATAAATTCTATCATAATCATGACCATGGTATAAACTTGACAACCTCACCTCCGTCTTGGATACATGAATTTTATAACTTATACCCTTATTATGTATTCCACATGTTTAAAGATAAGGAAGGACTCCAATGAAGGGTAAGGTTTATAATATATATTATTTAAATAGATAATAAGTAATTTATTAGGTTATGAACATGGGTGAATGTTATTGCCAAAGTGTATGAGTATATATAGGTTGAGATTTGATAGCCACAAATTTCTCAAAATTAGATGTATGTTGGAATTATTATGTGAATGGAGGATAGTATAACTATAGCAAACCTCAATGTGATTGCATTCTAGGTGGATGGTGACAATGTGGTTGAGATCGTTTTATGATTGCATTCCTCAATGTTGGAATTATTGTGAATGAAGGATAGTAGAACTATAGAAAAACTCAATATGATTGCATTCTAGGTGGAGGGTGACAATGTGGTTGAGATCATTGGCATTATTGACAACATGACACAATTTGTGCAAAAATTTTGGTTGTTGTTTAAAAATATTTTCTTGAAAGAAGGTAATGATCCTACATTGCTATGCAAAGTTATAAGTTTGTGGAAAATCATGTCACCCTCGATTGTACAAGCTCCTCAACTTTTATTTTCACTCTCATCAAGATAAATACATTTCACCCAGTTATTGTCAGAGCATCAATTCCACTTTTATAAATTTCTCTTTTGCAGAAATCTGCTACATACCATGAAAAAATCAACTACAAGGACGAGGTATCAAGACTCAAGTATACATATCAATCAACGGTATCGACGCCAACAACAACTTCAGTATATTCAAATCCTAATTTTCCTCTTACATAATTATGCATTTCAACTAAATTTACTTAAGCTACAATTTTTTTGCCATAATTTGACACCTAATATTCCCGATCATGGCAATTTGCATTATGCAAAATAATAGATATAAAATGTGAAAAGATAAAAAAGGGATATGTTTTATTAATAATTTATAGAAATACATTGTTCAATAAATTAAATCTTGAATTGTGTCATTTCATATCTATTGAGGTATTTTTTACTTCATTTGACCAACATAGTGAACATGTTGTAGGGGAAAGTGCTTGTATTGCTCTGGTAGTTGCTATTGTTGATTAGTTACAAAAAAGTCTGACCCGCATGCCAATAAAGTCACAATTCGATACACTGATACAAGAGGGGCCTCTAGATCAATATTAGCTATTCCATCACTTTGAATGAATGATTATGTTGATTATGGCACTAACGATACTCCTTCCAAAATAGACAATGTGACCAAAAACATACATACAGATATATGTATGCATGTATGTATGTTTTAAGAATAAAAAAGTATGATTGAAAACTCAAATTGATTCAATCTCTATCCTCTCAGGCTTTCCTTTATTTTGGACACCACTTGTTCAGGCTATCTCCATGACAAATAAATAAAAAAATGGTGATACAACACACATCCAAATCATTATAATTTTTTTTATCTTTTTCTCTAGGTATGTTTTGATGCATGAAAAAGTATTCGGCAATCTGAGACTGTCGCATCCCATCATCAATTGAATTTTTCTATAAATAGTTAGTCTTACATTTTCTTGCAATTTTTTCCCCTTCCCTTCAATATACTACCAAAGTATATCCTACTATTGACGTAACCATTGCACCTTGTTGAGGTGCAAATGCTAGTTTACTAATATTTGATCCTATCAATCTTCTTCAATTATCATTCTAAGATCCCAACATCATCCTCTTGTTACAATATTTCCCACTAGACCAAAAATGTATGGTAATAACCATGCACTATGTTCACTTTCTTTTTGTCTAAACTTATGTTATATGATTTTTATTCTTTCTAGATTCCTACTACTTCTAATTCACTTATTATTCCCTTTAATTATTAATTATCACCCCATTAAATCTATATGTATATATATACAATTAAATACCATAAAAATATCAAAATTTTATGGAAAATTTACTACATAAGAATTATCATTTATTTTCTTGAAATTTTTGAATGAAAAACATATTTATACAAAATTTTTATATATTACTTAAATTTATTCTAGAATAAAAATGAATGAATTTATATTTTGGGGGTTTTTATTTCACACATATTTGTAATTATATGAATTCATGGTGGTTTGTGGTGATTTAGGGAATTGTATGGTCACAATTGTGCACTTTATTTCACCCAATTTTTTTTATGAATGCAAAAGGGTTAAATGAAGTGTGATGATTTCTAATGTATTATAAGTTCTTTGAAATTTTCTTTCAGGTTTTTATAATTTTAGATGGATTATTAATCATATATATTATATTTGATATAATATCTAGTTTTCATTTTAATGTAAATCTATTTTTATTTATGTTATGTTTGACTACATTTATTTTCTCTTTGTAGTCAATGATTCTATTTCTCAACAGAATAGGAATGAATCCAAATTGGTGAAGATCCAATAAATCTTCTATTTAAATCATATCCATCCATTAGGTGTAGGATGAGATAAAGTTTGGATTAAGTTTTATAGAATATTTATGGTTCATTATTGTAAACCATGGAAATATTCTAATAAAAAAATTATATACTATTAGAGACCCTAAATATGCATGACTGAACCTTCCCATTGTGTAAGAGGTGATCAATGAAAACATCCCAAGGTATTATAGATAAATTTATATATTTTAGTGGATGAGAAAGATGTTAGCTATATAGAAGATATTGTAGCTAATTATTCTTGTCCTAGTGATAACTATAGAGGTAATGTGTGTTGATTGGAAACAACTATTATTTTATATTTTTGGTTATCCATTTTATTTGACTTGAATTGGTATTAAGGCATACCTCTAGGAAAACACTCTTGAGTTTAAAATTTTAACTCAAAGAATAAGATATATTACCTACTCTCATAGTTAACCTTGAACCATTTTGAGTTTTTTTTATGAGAATCTATTTATTTTCTTGAAGACAATCCTTTCTCTTTAAAGGTAGAGAGAAGTTAAAGGATTTGGAAGAGTATTTTTGGGACCTAATAAACATATCCTTAGGCCATAAAGTATTTACTTTCCATAAAAATATTTTTGACACACTTGAATCTTGATAGATTTTCTCCATGGATGAGTATCCATTTTATTCTCCCACTCTTCTCATGCCTTATTTACCTAGTATATCTATTATATGGAAATTTAATACAATAATTATTGTGTGGGCTCATCACTCTTAGATAGAGAATCAGCTAAAATGTTTTCCTTTCCTTTCTTATTTATATGATCTCATATTCATATATTATCCTTTTGACCAATTTATTTTGTTCTTCAAATGACAATCTCTATTCCTTAGACAATCATTTGAAACTATAATCATTTTTATTTACCTTAAAGCTTTTTTCCATTATATAAGGTATTCATTATATAATTATATGTCGGATAGTCAATTATATGTCTTCCTCCTTGTATTATTATTAATAATTCTATCATGTACCAAATCATAATATACCATACATTTTTTTTAAATAGGGGAAACTAGAATTGGAGTTGCACACAACTTACTTAGCTTTTAAAATGACATAGAAACCTCCTCATTCCACTATAAGAAATCCTTATTCAACAAAGTTGTAAAAGTTCATGCTATGATATACCACAATTATTTACAAATCCATGATCATAACTAATAATCCCTAAGAAATCCTCCAAGTTTTAGAGGGTCTTATGTGTAGTAACCTATCACAACACACTCATAAATTATATTTTTAGGAACCATAACATATTTTCAAGATATTATCATTTACAAAGTTAGGAGAGTTTTCATTAGATTATTTTTCATAATATATTAATCTAAAATAAAAATTAAGAAGTTGCAAGTGTTAATCAAATCTTCAAGATCATTGCATTCTGATTTTTATAAATTTAATTAAAGTTTTGAGTTACAACCAGAGGTTTTCTTTCTGATTCTTTCTTGTCGATATGCTCTTTTGAACCAGGTTTTGTAATATTTTAATATTATATATATTATATTATAGTGACTTGCCACTTTTACGAATTATTTATTTATTTATTAAAGTTTAGTTTTATAAAATGCAAACATTTCAAAATACCCAAAACCTTTTTTCAAGTCCAAAATTACAATTTACATCAATTTTCAAAAGTGTGAAGCAACAAATTTTGTAAACCATATAAGCCTTAATGGTGTCAAATGAAAAATAGTTTAAAATCTCGATCCAACCTTTTTTCTCATCATTTCATATTTCTCAACCTATAATATTCTCCAAATTTCTAAATTTCTAGTGATATAATCTTCTTGCTAATGCCAAGTGATTTTAAGAATTTCTCCTATATTTACTAGGTTTTCTTGAATTTAACATTTCATTTTCATTTTCATTTTAATATAAAACTTAAAGTTTCAAATAATTATGTTGATTTAATTTTTATTTTCCAAATTTGGTATTTTTAATAAATTTTTATTTATTTCAATTTAATTTTTTAAATTATTTTTTATTTTAATTTAGGGAAAAAAATAACAATTTTTAAAATTTTAATCTTAGGTTTTCAACTTTTCTAAAAACTCATGTCCTAATTTTTGGGTTTTGTCATATTTGATTGAAATTTGATTGTCTTTACTTAAACCCTCATAAAAATTGAAAAAAAACCATTAATTTTGATTAGTGTATTGATAAATTAAAAAAAATCTATTCTTTAAACTCTTCTAGGTCACAAATTATTATTTACATAATTTACAAATGACAACTAGATTATAAATCCTAATTTGTAGTGGATAAATATCAATTCCCATTACAATTTCTAGTTTTTATATAAATTGTAATTAGGTGGCAAGTGTTAGAGTAAATGTTTTAACTTAATTGTGTTAATTAAGTTACCTTTATTCCCTTCTTAAAATGTCACTTTAGTTTGCATAATGTGACATTTAATAATTATATTAATTATTAAATGTTTACCTATTAGGGTTACTTTTAGGTTTTGCATGATCTCTTTTCTTAAGGATTGATCCATTGTATATTTTTCACTCTCTTAATCTGATAATATAATCTCTCCATATTTCAGAGCTTCAAACCCTCATTTGCTTTTTCATCCATTCTCTTTCTTGTGACAGGTATCAATTTGCATGCAGGTGTTCTTGGACTCTGAAGTTGGTTTTGACAACTTCTACATGGTATCAGAGTGGACCTGCTATAGCCTGTTCTTATTTGAAGAATTTGGAGCTATGAGTGTTGGATCAAACATTCACAATTTTACAAGGTGATTTTCTATGGATCTGGCATACTTCATTTTTTGGGTTCCCTTTGGGCCCAAACAAACCTCGTCATTGGATTCACAGCATAAAAAACCCCTAACTCGATTGTTCATTCATCGATTTTGGCCATAGTTGATCAAGGAAGCAAACAAAATTTACCCCAAGGCCATAGGGCCCTAGGGCATGCCTTCCAAGACAAAAAAATTTTCAAAAAAAAATAAAAATGAAGTTTTTAAGTTTTTTTGGGCATTGCCCGTTCAAACAGGTCGTGCCACCGGTGCATCGCCCGACCACCACTGTTGGCGACATCCGCCGGCCATGGCCGAGCTGCCACTGCCGCACTGTCGACTAGCTACGTCGCCTGTGCACCACTCGCACATCGCCTGTGCGCCACTTGCATGTCGCCCATGCTCAGTCTGTGTGCTGCTAGCCACCGGAGGGCCACCAGGTCCCTCCAAAATATATTTTTTAACCCACTTTCACTCAAATGGGCATATCTTGGGCGTTTTTTCTTGGTTTTTCAAACAAAAATAGGCATTGGAAATCTGGCTCCAAGCTTGTCATGACCGTGTAGGATATTTTTGAAAATTGTGTAGTTTCTCTGTACTTTTTTGCAGTCAAAGTCAGATGATTTTTCTGCACTCCGAAGGGCATAACTTGGTCATTTTTGCTCCGTTTTTCAAAAACGAATAAGTGTCAGAAATTTGTGAACACGCTCTATTCAAATATTCTGTTCTTTCTTTCAGAAAATTTATCAAGTACACAAGTTTCAGTCTGAAACCATTTATGTTTTTTCCTTCTTTTCTGCTGAAAAATCTTTATTGGGGTTTGGTTTCTTGCATTGTGGGGGGAGTTTTTTTTTGCTTTCTGTCATTTACTTCAGAAAACCAAAAATTCTTCACATTGAACATCCATTAAACTTCTCCAAACATGGCCGAAAACACTTCTACTGTTGCACTTCTCACACCTCATAACAATCATACCTGGAAGGCATTCATGACACATCTTCTCAGATCAAAGGGGTTGTGGTCATGTTTAGATACGATTCAGCTAGTTTTGACATGACCATTTGAGATTATGCAGCATGGAAATAGGATGGATGAGGCTATGAGTTTGATTTCCTTACATGTTTCAGACAGCTTGTTGTTTCATCTTGATACATGTAACAGTCCTCTTGAAATGTGGACCAAGTTCAATGATTTATTTGGTACCATCAATCAGTTTCATGCACTACAAATTGAGGCAGAGTTGATTTCACTTGTACCTGATTCTTTTCCCTCCATTGAGGACTTTCTAATGAAATTCAAACAACAAAGATCTCTTCTACAGGGTTGTGGTAAGGTTAAGATTGATACAGAGTGTATTTACCTTATTTGGTCAAAGCTTTGTGGGAACTTTCAGATATTCTCATCTACCTTCCATTCCACTATAGATGCCTTGGGTGCACGTTTTACCATGCCTTCTTTTGAGGTGTTTTGTGATCGTTTGACATGAGAGCAGGCTAAGATATCACAGTTGGATGCTCTCACAGGATCACCGCACCAAGCATTGGTAGCACAGTCATATCAGGGGAAGCAGAAGCAGAAGCAGAAACAAAAACCACAGACCACAGAGCATTGGAAGGATTCTAGTTCACAGAAGACTTCTGATTCACCTTCTCCTAAGGGGGAATCATCGAAGAAAGATAGACCTAAGTGTGCTTATTGTACTAAGCTAGGACATGATGAGTCCAAGTGTTATGAGAAGAAGATAGATGGATATGCAAAACATGTTTCAGATTTGACAGCTCTTCTTGAGAAGAACCATATTCATCACTCTTCTTCATCTACTTCAGCGGGTCTTCTTCTTCACCATCATTCCAGATAGATGGACAGGCCCCACATAAGGGTCATGCATTATGTGCAACCACCAGTTCACATTCATCTAGATGGCTACTGGATTCAGGTGCTTCACACCATATGGCATCTTCTCAGGACATGTTCTCATCTTTCGAGGCTGCTTCCTCACCACACATATTGATGGGTAATAACACTTATATGAGTGTATGTGGGAAAGGTTCTATCGATATTGATGACGGTACATTCAATGATGTACTATGTGTTCCATCTTTGTCCACTAACCTTCTCTCCATCTATCAGATTGCTCATAGTGGGACAGGGAAGATAGTTGAGTTCACACCTGATTCAGTGCACATCAGAGACATTCAGACTAGCAGCATTGTTGCAATAGGGACAGTTGATCATTCTTCCCAATTGTATGCATTCACACACTTTGGTCCACCATCTCCCTCTCTTTCTACAAGAGAGCTTGCAATATCTGAGGTGAAGTTTGGTCATTTGAACTTATGTGTTCTTCCATCTATTCATGAGACTAGTGTTGAGATTTCTACACCTCTACCTCTTATTGAGATCCCATCTGTTCAGTAGGATTCCTCTTCAGCTGTGACTGGCACTGTTGCTCCACTCATCGAGCCATCAAGTGCAGTTGTTGAGGCCATATTAGAGGATATTCCTTTCCTCATAGATGATAGATTCATCACACCTGTTATCCCTTCTTCATTGGAGATTCCATTTTAGGATCATCTTGAGTTGTTTGATTCACCATTTTGTTATTCAGACACTCATGCTGGAGTTCAGTTCTTCAGTGAGCATCATCTAGGACTTCCATTTTCACCTCACATTCAAGGATTTTCTCTTCCTCGACCGTTGGATCTGTTTCTTCCTTCGAGGAGACACATTGGTTTGATGATTGGCATAGGGGTTCTTTCATTTTGGGGGGGCTTTGGAGTCTCCACTCTCTCTCATGGGGGGGTATCTGATTGTATATCTACATATTTTCTTGAGAGAGTCTCTTGAGACATTCCATTTGTACTTTCTTTTTGCATCTCTTTTTGGAGTAGAGTTTTTCCCATGAGGTTTTCTCTATTTCTCCACTTTATAGAGATTTGGTTGTATTCGGGTACCTGATCAGGCCTAGTTCTTGGGACCCTTGTTTGCTTTCATGCATTGTAGTTGCTTTTTCTTTCTTGCACTTGTTTGTAGCTGCACTCTTGCTCATCTTAAGGGGGGGTGTTAGAGTAAAGGTTTTAACTTAATTATGTTAATTAAGTTACCTTTATTCCCTTCTTAAGATGTCACTTTAGTTTGCATAATGTGACATTTAATAATTATATTAATTATTAAATGTTTACCTATTAGGGTTACTTTTAGGTTTTGCATGATCTCCTTTCTTAAGGATTGATCCATTGTATGTTTTTCACTCTCTTAATCTGATAATATAATCTCTCCATATTTCAGAGCTTCAAACCCTCATTTTCTTTTTTGTCCATTCTCTTCCTTGTGATAGGTATCAATTTGCATGCAGGTGTTCTTAGACTCTGAAGTTGGTTTTGACAATTTCTACAACAAGTGCTAGGTTGAAACTGGGAAGATCAAGTGTCTTTGTAGTTCATAGTCTTGTGCAAAATGTAACTTGGGTGCATGGACCAATTTACAGTAGGGGAAGTCAAAATGTCATTGTATTTTGTAGTTTTTTGAAAACTTGCAATCAACTTCTAAGTACTAAATTATACTTTAGAATACCAAAATTTTTAATACTTCATATATTTTTACAAACTTGCAAGTAGGTTTCAGACCTAAAAAATTATCCCAAAAATTAGATCCCAAGTCCAAAATGTAACATAATGCGAAAATAGTAAAATGAAAGGTTTTAACTCCCCAAACCATATTTTTTTAGTTTTAAACATGGAAAATTTGGTAAATAATACAATTGAATATAAAATAATTGAAATTAATAAGTTGTAATATAAATGTGCTTCAAAAGTTGTAAGAAACTTACTAATAAGAAAAAATTACATTTACTTTGTTATAAGAATAACATTCCTACAAAGACATGAAGTATGCATTCATGGGAGTTATTCCACCCTCAAATATTTTAAGAGAGTTGTAAAAATTGGCTAACATGTGGGTAAACCCACAAAACTAGTTTACAATTCTAGTGAGGAAGGAAAAGTTGCAAAAAACACCCCATACAACAAATTTTGGTTTTTGTGGGTTCAAACGAACATTTGGTCTGAGGGAACTAGAGAACCCTCCTTCAAGCAAACCCATTAAATGTTGGGTCCCACATTTCCTGGGGAAAAAAGAAAAGGAAAAGGTTGTGGAAAGTGGGTTTTCACAAACCCTGTTTCGAGCAAACCCTGGTTCAAGGGGGTTTCGCTTGAACCCCCCTTCTCCCCCTCTGGCACAAAAAAACTCCAAAAGTTTTCCCTTCGAAGCTCAAGTTGAGGATGAAAAAGGAGGAGACTTAATAGACCCAACTAGATGATGGTATTCCTCAGAATGAGCAATCCAATGAATATAATTTTAATATGTTTTTGTTTTATTATTAATTTTTTTTTTAGTTTGATTAAACATAGGTTTTTCATCAAGAACCAAGCTCTCTGTTCATGTGGAAAATAGCAGATTAAAAAAAAAATTGAAAAATATTAGTGCACTAGATATTGAAGTCCTTGATCCAACAAAAAAATGCTATGTTGTATACAGTCCGCCTATGTTTGAATTATAATTGGTTTGACTTCAAAACTTGATTACAAAAAAAATATTCAATAAAACACTATGAAACTAATTGGAAGCACTAGATATAGTAGTTACAAATCTAAACTCAAAAAAATTAGAATTTTATCCTTCATGGAAAAAAGCTATGTTGTATATGGTGAGTGTCACTCCTTAAAAATGGTGTTTACTGAAAAAAACTAGTTTTCGAAGGAGATGGAAAAAGAAGTGAAATTTGATTCCAAAAATATATTTAGAATCTATAGAAAAAATTTCACAAATCACTAGTTTGCATCATCTTCAAATTCCTCATGGTTTAGCTGCTATAGGTGTCCAGAAGTGAAGATTTAGTTAGAAAAAATTAGTTCAGTGTCCAGTTTGGCCAAAAATTGTAAATGAGTATTGTGGGATCACTCATATACATAGGGCACATGGGCCTAGTGAAATATTTTGGAGTCACTCAAGGAGTCAAGATCCCAAGATCACATAGAAAACCAAAATAACCTTCTATAGAAGAGAAAAGAAATAGAATAAATTTGTAAAAATGAATATACAGAATATTAGACCAAATTTGATCCTATGCAATACTACAATATACAATGTACATATGAGACCTTGCTTATATAGGCAAGGTTGAGAGGTAGGACAAACTAGGATGATGACAAGTGTCTTAAACCTATGTCATGTGACAACTGAGAGATAAGGTAAGATAAGATAAGATAATATCACATGACAACTATCATGCCTAGGAATTTCTACCAAAAACTTAGCTAAGGACACAAAAAAAATTCTAAATTTTGACCACATACACTTGACTAACTCACAAAATTTTGTTTCCAATGCATATAATTCATAAAAAGAATAAAAACATTTGACCAATGAATTATAATTCTTAGTTCTATAAATATTTTTTTTGACAAACATGATTAGATTTTGAAAGGAGACATGGAATCACAACACTAAGGTAGACTAATTTCTTCTACTAGCACATTTATAATCTGATACATAATTAACTCACATTTTATGTAAATTAAATATATCACAAGAGGTTGGTAAAATCTAATAAAATATTCATCTAACATACTAAAGTGTTATTATTTTTTTATCTATAAGCTATCATTGTGGAATTTCAACTAGCTTAACTAAATGTTATAGATGACCATAACTTATCGTATTTTATTTTTCTTCATCTCTCAATGTAATGAGCAACCCATTGGGTTCCCATAACCTGCACCCACAAGAAACCTGCAAAACTAGATACAACATTAGTTTCTCCATCAACATAAAATAATTAGCAATATTTCCAAGTAGTTACAAAAGGACAAGACCTAAGGGCCAAACCTATGCCTCAAGGGTTCGTCCATGATGGCTATCCCTACATAATGAAATCAAAGGCTTCATATTTTTCCAACTTGAGCTTGAACCATTAGATATTTGGCTGGCCAATAATAGGGCATATCCACTAGGTTCGAATGATTTCTCTACCTCATTTATTAATCATATACCAATTATACTATACACAAAGGATTACTAGTAAAATATGAAGCATAGAAATAAAGGCTCCTACTTTCATAAACAATGTCACAGATTATAGAAGGATTCTAGGAATAATTAAGCTAACTCTAATAGGTATTCACAAGGTAGAAATACTCATTTTGTATGTTGAATAATCATTTATGGGACATAGTTTCATCCTGACTTAAAGATTAATTTCACCATTAATTAGTTTAAAAATAATATAATGGAATTAATTATGATATACTTGTCGAATCCACAAGACAACTAAGAGGGGGGTGAATCAATTATACATCAAAACATCAAAACTCTCATTAATATTAAGATCCACATCAACATCAATAACCTTTAATCCGTTAGAATGATTTAGCATGAAAGAAAATAACATAAACTAAAACACATCAACACCATGCAAAATAGAACACTAGATTTACATGGAAAACCTAAGAAGGGAAAAACCATGGTGATGATTAGCTCACAATATAAAGTAATTGAAACATCAAATACAATAGGCTCACTACCAGATTATAGAAAAGAACAAAGAAGAATGTTATAGTTAGAAATCCATCTCAATGCAACAAAAAAGTCCACCACAACATCATCAACACATTTGCAAACTTTTTGAAGATTGTAGACACCTTCTTCTCAATACTACTTATAGTAGTTCAATCCCATTAAATATGCATACACGTGACTTC